>CM049318.1:15254240-15451740 GCA_026874595.1 Sipunculus nudus | reverse complement strand
GTTTGAGATTACATGGCAGACTAGAGCAGGTTTTTGTCGAAATATTATTTTCCATAAGGTAAAGACAAGAAAAAATAACTAAGTTGTTGAAAATTTTTGTTTAATATATTGATATATGTAATTAAAATATGAATATACATATATATTTGAAAATATTGATAAGAGAACTGGTAAATTGTTGGTTTTCATGAAATCGGGATTTTTCATTTGAATAAAGGCTTTTCATTATTAAAATATTTGATCCATCTTAAACATTTTAAATTATTAATTGATGTTGCATAACTGACACTAACAGCTGTTGCTGAGTTACTGCATCTATACAGAAGAAAATAGGTACATAATTATTGACAATTTTTGCTATGATAATTAAATAACTGTCGTAAAAAAAAATAATAAAAAAACTACCAACAGGCTACATAAATATTTGATTAATATATTTAATATATGGCGAATTTTGCAAAGCAAAATGTAGTTGGGGCGCTCCCAGTTTCTCTATTTTCCCAATCTTTGGTCTCTTGTCTGTCTCCTTGGGTCTATGTTGATACGTTCTGAGAGATGCATATTCAGTGTAAACCAGTTTAGTTTCTGCAAGAACATTGATATAATCAAAATATAATTCTATGCCAGTCAGTATTTTAACACAGATCTGCAGGCGTTTCCTTCCCAATTTCCTCACCGAGGAGCGTATACGTTCATCCTAGTTCGTGTAATGGTTTATGTGTATGTGTCTGTGTTTGTGTGCTTGCTCACCACATAACTCATGCATCATGAATGGAACCATGAATTTTCAGGGCATGTCGGGATGGACCAATCAAGAATCATTTAGATTTAGTTGTGGATCCGGCACATGATCCGGATTCAGGAATGTCATCAAGGAATATTCACATATGCACACTCGCTTATACACTATGAATCTGGGTATATGGGCCGAGTAAGTCAATGCAACCATGGCAGAGGACTGCATTTCTTGGAATGCAGATATATATTTTTAAATATGTTTCTTTTGTAAAACAGTAAATCTTTTGCATAAATGGAAGCGGAGTACCCAAACATTTTCGTATCACATTCTTGTGCAGTTGGTGTAATAAGAAAATAATATATATCCTGTTTTCCTGATATGTACCTGTAAACCCTGACTGAATATGATGTTAAATAATGTTGAATATCATAAAAACCGACAAAGCTGATTTTATTAAGATTTATCAGGACCTTGCGGTGTCTTTTGAATACGTAAACAACATCATAAATCTAACGCCAGTGGGACGAAACATTCCTAAATAGTCCCTTGAGCGATCAATACACATATATACATGTGTATATATATATATATATATATATATATATATATATATATATATATATATATAAACATGTGTGTGATACATTTATATTGTTATTGTAATATTCAACCATAATAACATTTGGTTACATTTCTAAGCAATATAATTATAATAAATCTTTGCTTGACATTCCATTTTAATCAGCAATGATTGCCTTGACTATAAAGAATCAACTTGGTACTGTAACACATAAAGTGATTGTATTAAAAAGAATATAAGCTTTTCACTCTGTGTGCTTTAGATGTACCGTGATTGTTATTTGTCATCCAGATGGACGTTAACTGTATCTATAACCTAAACCTTGTGTATAACAGTAGCCGAAATATCGGTGATGATGTGATCCAAAAATCCCATAAAAAGTGTGTTTGGGTGGGGGTTGGGGGTATTATATACGGTAGGTTACTGGTTTGTGAAAAAAGGGTTGACCTTGCAAAATTTTTCCTTTGAAATTTATCTTCAATTACCATTACGTGTAATAAGAACGGCTACATTTTTAATCGGGGCATGTTAGGTAATATGACTGACATTCTGGTAAAGCCCCCTGACGTTCAAAAATGACTTAAGTCTAAATGATTTGCTCATGCGCCAACCAAATGATTAATTATTGATAATAACTTTAAAACTTGAAACTAAGTTAGAAGTTTATTACTGACTGATTGCCTAATCATGAAATTTTTCTGAAAGAAAAGGAGCAAGCATGGCCACATTTCAAACCGGTTGCAGCACTGTACGCGGCCATTTCCTCCATAATGTCCGCATCTCTGCAACGTGGTCTTTTTGGAGCTCGCAAAACGTTGATCACATAATACAGGTTATATTGTATAGATTATATGTTAATGTCGGTCCAGGCATGCCTATATGTCGGACATATAAAAGCATGATGGACCATTCAATATCATCTCTTAAAGAACTTCTTAGAAGACTTCTGGGCTATAAACTTAGTCTTGCATATAGTTGAAAAGGAATGAATTCTGTACCAGAATATGATCATTTCATACCAGCCGAACCAGAACATGATCTTATCCCACCAGCTGTTCCAGAATATGATTTAATCATATCAGCTGTACCAGAAAATGATCTTGTCATTCCAGCTGAACCAGAATGTTATCTTACATTACCAGCTGTACCATAATATGATCTTATTATACCAGCTATATCTTAAAATAATATTATCATACCAGCTTCACCACAATACGATCTTATCCTCCCACCTGTACCATAATATGCTCTTATCATATCAACTGCTCACGAGTATGGTCTTATCATACCAGCTGTACTAGAATGCGATATTATCATACCAGCTGTTCCAGAATATGATCTTATCATTCAAGCTGTACCAGAACATGATCTTGTCATACTACCTGTTCCAGAAAATGATCTAGTCATATCTGCCGTACAAGAATATTATCTGAACACGCCAGCTGCACCATAATATGATCTTATCACACGAGCTGTACTAGAATGATTTATCTTACAATCTGTGCCAGAATATGATCTTATCATACTATATGTACCCGAATATGATCTTATAATACCAACTGCACCAGAATATGATCATATCATACCATCTGTACCAGAATATGATCTTATCATATTGTTCTAATCATACTAGCTGTACCTGAATATGATCTTATAATACCAACTGTACCAGAATATGATCATATCATACCAGCTGTACCAGAATATGATCTTATCATACCAACTGCTCCCGAGTATGGTCTTATCATGCCAGCTGTGCCAGAATATGAGGAACATAACAGCTTAACCGTAATATGATCTCACGTATATTGTCATAAATTGAACACAATCGTTGACAGTTCACTTCCACAACAACGTTATAAAGCAAAACTGCTCGGTTTAACAAATGATGCCAATATATCCCGGTTGCCGCATGAACAAGTACTTTCAAACTCATATAAATATATATATATATATATATATATATATATATATATATATATATATTGTTCAAAGAGATACATTGGTATAGACGGTGACGGTAAAATTTATTTATGAATCAAAACGGCATGTTAATTGCGTCACGGTCAGTAATGCGTCTCATGTATAATTAGACGAACATGAGAAGGGACCCCATTTGGAAATCCCAGCACTGTTGCCGTTAGATTTATGTTTGGTTCGTGTTCATAAGACACTATCAGGACACGAATAAACATACTTTAGTTAAGTAGTTTTACTTTAGTCTTTTGCAAACCTTTTCTAAATACATAATCCTGACTTCTCCTGTTCGGCTCTATTGCTAGACTGAGCATATGGCCCAGATATCCTTCTTCAGAAGGTGATATCGAATGGTTGAATCATGCGATAAAATGTGAGACACAAACATTTTTCGATGAATTTCAAGTTTTTATTAAGCTATTACATAAAAACACAAACAATCAGAATTGATAAACTCATATCCTCCTTGATGTCCACACGGTATCCCCATGCTATACTACATGCCTCTTCTCTCTGTTTCTCTCACTATCTTTCTCTCTCACGCTCTCTCTCTCTCTCACACACACACACATATATATATACCAAACATTCTGTGTTAAACATACATTTTATATAGGCAACATGCAAATGTTATTTCCGAATTTAATATTGAACAAATGTTGGTCGAAACGTACACATCTTTATATTTTTATTTAGATGGTCCTGCGTGTTTTATTATTATTGTTATTATTTTTATTATTATTATTAATATTAGTAGTAGTAGTAGTAGTAGTAGTAGTATTAACACTTGAAACACTAGTAATTAAACATCACATTAAATTTTCTTAACTCTAGCGACTGCAGGACGTGCCTGTTCATCGATATATAGATTATTTAATATAAAATGTACAATACTTACAGTGACAATTTATACATATTTTCGCAATATTACAAAAAGGTAACTGCGAAAAAAGCATATTTTTTGTTAAATAACATATATGGATAAAAGAAAAGACGTAATAAATAAGCAAAGGATAATACTTGACCAATACATGTTCACCGGATGTAAAAGACAACGAAATACGTAAGTATGATTGACCGTTTTGCCAGAGTTTGATCTTACCCCAGCCCAACCTTTACTTATCAACTGACTGGGAACCTCTTCTTATTAGGCAATGTGAAGGCAATAAAGATTTTAAGTGTCAAAGTAAATATTGTTTACATAATACTAAATTTAATTTGATATAGGTATTCGCATGCAGGCACATTGTTTAGCTTTGCTCCAGTTGGCGCTCGTGACAAGTTATCAGAGCTGGTCCAGGGGACACTGCCTCAGTGCCAGGTGCCTGAAAATACGCAATATAAGACCCATGATGTACTGGTAAGCTCACAAGTGCGGGCAGCACGAAAACGTCACGACGAGGCTTTCATCAAACTTATCACGAAGTTTACTCACGACTACAGCAGACAGCGCGGACTGGACCACTTCTGTTCTGACAATGAAGGTAAACATTTCATTAGGCGTGTTTGATACATACATGAATCGGAATATTAAACAAAAATTTAAATAAGAAATTTTGTGGATGAAAGCCCTAAATAAATCTAAGAAAAAAAAGAATATTTTTCCAAAAGGGGAGTAACAAAAGAAACGTTTGTAAATGAAAAAAAAATAAATTGTTTATTTCTCGAAAACAAATATCATATACAGTTTAAAGTAATGCATAATATGTTACCTTCAGAATAACTTTCAAAACTTTCCTTAGGACTTTTGTGAGATGAATTTAAACAGATTTAACGTCATATCAATTGTGGAAAAATTTTAAATAAAACACTTAATGTTTTGGCAGATGAAATTAAAAGTATAAGCTTTAGAAATATTTTCCTGAAAAAAAAACACATAGAAATTTGAATTATATGCCATAAGGTCCCTGAAAAATAAACAATTAAATGTTCTTTGTAAAAATTTACTTAAACGTTAATATAACAAACTCCTTTTTGAAAATATTCCTTTTATATTGTAAGGATGGATGAACACCAAATTATAATCTTGCCATAAAGGTTTTTCTGTTTATTTTCCACAATGAACTATTAATTATAATAAAAGAATTTAGGACTGTCATACCATTCGAGACACCAATAAGAGTAATGTTTGCGTATTTTTTTTAAAAAACTAAAGTATTTGTGCGTATGCGTGTACGATATTAATCTGTACAACCATACAGCTAGGGAAAATGACATGATAAGTAATGGTGTACGGTCATGACCCAATAGCTACGCTATTTAGATTTTTTGCCAATGTCAGTTATCAACAATATTCGCTTTCATTGTGTTCGAAAATTTCCCTTCAGGCGGCATGGCGCATCAATATAATTATGTTTAGCTTCAATTTTTATATGCCAGAAAGTTTCTGACAAAATAAATAATTTAAATATTCTTGGTAAAACAATTTAAAACGTTTTATTCAACAAATCCCTTTTGAAAATAATCCTTTTTAAACGGTTAGGGAGGATAAACACCCAACTGTAATCTTGTAATAAAGGTTTCACAGTTTCATTTCCTCAATAATATATTAATTATAATACAAGAATAATAAGAAGACACCATTAAGGGTAATATTTGCGTATTTTAATAATGAAGTATATGTATGTGTGTACGACATTAATCTGAACAACTATACAATGGGAAAATATGCTCGGGAAAATGAAATGATGAGTTATGGTAAAGGAGCTGCGCATTTAAGTTGTTTTGGCAAGGTTATTTATCAGAAATGTTCCCTTTAATGATATTCAAAACTTTATGTTTTCCTTTTGTTTGATTCACTATAGATATATGACAGCTGTAATATGTGTACCTAACATGCACAGGAAACAATGCTTCGTTACTATTTGCTCCTCTTATTGTGAGCCTGCTTGTAGATGAACAAATAATAATGATGTGTGTCATTTGTTTATAGGTAGTGGTATTGTTTGCCTGCTTGGTGGCAGTTTGTGCTGCACAGATGAAGAGCATACCTATCACGAAGGAGAATTCAAGTCCTGGTTTCAGCAACTGCACCGCGCGAACATGCCTTCAGTGCAACAATGACTTCCCCGCCGATATGTAAGTTCAAGATTTTAACTAGCTACAGTTGTACCGCTTGACACCATCGGGAGTGCAAGCGCTACAGGGTGGTACAGTGAGAGTTTACTTCAAGGATAGTTAGACAAAATGTTCATATACGTTTTGCCATAAAGACACCATACATATTATCAATAATACACAGGCATAGATGTCATTGGGCCCAAAAATTATTGCCGATTTACCAGTATGTCCAAAAGACTGGGCAATAACGGTAAATAAAATAAGATATTGCTTCTTATCAATCCGACTCTTAGTATCTTCCGGTGGTATCAGCATATACAATCTGACATGGCTGTAAACACTGCGATGTATGACGGGAAGGGTGTTTATGAAAATGAGGGTCTATCTTCGAAAGTGAGCTGCTTATGCAGGAGAGAGGTTCATTTACATAGACTGATCACCTAATTTGTCAGGAATTCCTAATGGTTCTATCCAACAATCCGTGAGGCAGACTTTCATGGTACCACGCTGACCAGAACTGGACGCTGACGGCCTCAAAAACAACTACTGTATCTTCAAACTACCATGATGTGACATGACCACGCATTCACAGACCACGATTCCGCTTATATAATGAATAAGTCAATCGAACCAAAAAACTACTTGCGTACACCCGTTTTATGTGGATGTCTGGGGCAATGTTTTGTAGAACGTTTAGCATTGCAGGCAAGACAACAATAATCAAATCAATCAAATTAGTTGTCTCGTTTCTTGTGCCGGGTACATACCCTGTTTAGATGGTGTTTAAGCAGTGTAATACTTACATCCTACTGATTAGGTTTGATGGTCAGAAGTTACTTCGGCCCGAACACTCAAGTTTTTTTCATCATTTTTCGAAATAGTTAGCATCAATGACTCCTTAGTGAAATCTATTGTTATTAAGATGATCACCTGGTTAATATATAATGGTATCATCAATTAACGCCGATGATACCTTGTCTCCACCTTTAAGAGTATCATTGATCGATGGTGTCAAAACATTTATTTATTTCGAATAAGCTTGTCCCTGCGAAACGTCTGATATCAGTTCTTTGATTGATCAAGAGTCATTATGTCATCCCTGTTTACAATATTTGCCCATAGAAAGCTTCCTTTTTTAATATATATTCCACATGATATATAACAGTAATAGATCTTTACGTTCACACGATGGGGAGACTTATCATATATATTTAGTAACCGTTAAAATAAATGAGCTAGGTTAAACAAATTACACGGCTGATTCACTATACTAATATATATGTCGTATAGTTTTTAGCCTATACATTCTCTGACCAAACCATGCGAAGAATGTATACATTCCAAGGCCAAACCATGGAATATGTACATTCTATGGACCAAGGCTATAGAATGTGTACATTCCATGGGTTAATCAAGTCATAGAATGTTTACATTCTATGACACAATCCATAAAATAATTATAGAAAGGAGACTTGAATATTTTTTTCTCAACTAAAATATACAGATATCTGGTATATTTCTACACTTATCAAAAAATATAAATATGTTATGTGAATAAGTATGTTTTATTAAAGAAGTCTGCTCTAATATTGTTTTCACTCATTCAACAAGAGTACTGATACCAGGGTAAACTCAGTGAAATTGTACATATTCATGATCCTGGCCATGAAATATTCACATTCAGTGATTTGGACATAGAATGATAAATAGTGTAATAGAAAAAAAAGAGAACAATTTCAGATAGTGTTACGAATATTAGATTTCGATTTAAGAGCCAGTCTTCCTCTCTACCTCGATTTAATATTAGTATAATGACGTCAGCTTTAGTTTGTTCAATTCAATCAAATCAAGCCTCAGTCATCGACCAAATAAATACACTATGATAACATACCCGATTTCTAATTATCGACTCAGGAAATTGATTAGAATAATTGGAAATGGAGTTCTTCCAGACCGTTCTTTGTGATCTTTGACATACATTACCCTTTAATTCCAATAAATGATAAATGTCCATTACGCAAGATTACAACGATTCTGATCCGTGGATACTTATTTGTTTTTATATATTTTTTTTCAGGAAGAAGGCAATTACAAAAGCAAAGAAGATGTACGCTCAGCTTACTGGCGGAACCGTGCCACCTGATCATACTCCAGTGTAAGCTGCCTTCCTAATAGATACACATGAATCTTTATGTTGAATTAGTTTCAAAGTTCAGCATAGCTGTGTATGCTGAAACTGATCTTCTAAAAATCCAATAGATGTTAACACGATAACATGAATGTACCGAGAGAGAAGAACCTATAAAAAAGACCTGACCCTTATAATGTGAGTAATTCATGTAAGATGTTGCAGTCACATGGTTTATTATGAGAATTTCATATCTGCCCTTAAGGAAACACTGTCCATATCCTGTCATAAAATGTCAGAAATTCTTCATTTATTTTCCTTGGAAACAATTTTGTGGAGATTCAATTTTTCCTTTTCGAATGATAGCGTAACCTTCTAGCATTATTCGGAGTGTGTTCTGGGACCGCCCTAAAAGTATGGCAGCAGGAATTTTGTTTCAGCTACTTCGTGTCTATACTTTAACTGACTGTATGCCGAACAAAGGATTTTTTTTATCCCCAAAACTACATATACCCTTTCAATGTAGCACCTCAAGCTTTTCATAAGAGAAACTGAAAGTAACCATTCATCTTAATAAAAGAGTACTGCTTAGTTGCTTTGATTCAAAATAGCAGACAAGTAACAGACTATGAGTGATGTAGATCTAAAAAAACACATGGATTATATATATATATATATATATATATATATATATATATATATATATATATATATATATATATTAGATGTAAACTCAAGACATCCAAATGTCTAACAAATATATTGACATTTCGTTCAACTAGCAACAACACGAGGTGTTAAAATTACAAATATATAAAATTTTCCTGTCAAGGGAAATTAAAAAAAAACTATTACAGGTAATAACTCTTCTATCGGGATCTTTCTATTTTTTATAAATATATTTGTATATATAATATATGTATATATATTAATGTTCGTTACCAGCTTCCTGTTTACCTCTGTCAGGTGCACTATTTATAAGTTTATACAAACTGAAATGACATTAACCGCCTGAGGGATTTGCTCCAATCGATGCTGCAAAGCTGCAATTTTGCCAGTTTGCAGCAAGCCCTATAGTATATACCTTCTTGGAGATGCTAATCACATATTGTGAATGCACCATTCGTGTATTTTGTCGGTACTTTTCATTTTCTTCCTTAAAACCTTTCCCGAAGTTACGTTTCCTTGTCTTTCTCATACAAGCACATATACCTTAATGCATGGTAATTGATGTTGTCCACTCTAAATTAAATACATATATCTTCAGCCAAAAAAAGTTCGTTTCGACAACAGCTACATTTTCTGTTAATACAGGTCTGAGACACAATATAATATGATATTCAGATGCCCTCTTTTCCAGCCGAATAAGAAGGAATGATCAAGACAGTCGTAACATGAAAACCATTACATTATATTTATCAATAACATCCATGTTTTTCTATTTCAGTAATTCATTATAAAATTTCAACCTAAGAACAACAGACAATGATAAACACGATTCTAATTAAATGAAGCATACTATTCAATCTTTTTTTTGTACCGTATTTCCTTGGTCAGACACCGCGCCTTAAATAATAGTCGCCTGCCTTATTTAGTCGCCTAGGTAAAACAATGTCTCATTAAATAAATGCCGGCCTTAAATAGACGCCGGTCTTGTTCAGGGAGTATTTTCCATGTTTGCTGCCAGATGTCTTTTCCCGTCACTATAACTGGTGCATTTATCGGTTTAATTGACCGGAATCAGTTGTTTAAATTTCGGTTTATGTTTTTGTTGATAGTTTAATATGTTTAAATTCTCTATAAATCTTTCCAAAATTCCCTATTCGTCCATTATGATTAAAGCCGATCACCGATCCTAATAAACGCAAAACTAATAACGCTTAACAATTCGCTACGCTTGTGTCAAGCGGTAAAACTTGGTACGGTCACCTTACTGAAAAGTCTACCTCTTGAAAACGAATTACGCAGTGCCGTTATACTTACCAATTCCCCGTATTTGGGAATAATGGAACCAATATTACCAGTTGTATGCGGTGTACAGTGAATGGAAGAGCCACTCCCATTTTCAGTATATACCAGGTTAGAAACGCTTGAATTTCTTTCATCATGTTAAAAGACGGGAGGAAGTTGCCATGAAATGAATTTCGCTACGCGTTATAAGTACAAACCCTCATATTTCGATGGAACCATTGGTACCAGTTTTACGTGGTTCACAGTTAATGGAAGAGCCAACCCGTGATCAAAAGGGGAAACAATGTTACCAACTGCACGCGGTGTAAAATAAATGAAGCAGCCACATGAAACACCGGCGTACCTGGTTTCGAGAGGCTCGCGGACAGATTCGTGTGGACAACGGCAATCTGTCGCTGTTATTCCCGGTATATTTTTATGATAGTGCGTGATTGTGGAGGTTTGCGCGTGTGTTCAAAACGTGTTCTTTTTTTAGTTTTATCTGACGAGCCTGATAATGTATGCTTATAATTAACGCCGATCTAAAATAGAGGCCGGCCTTGTTAAGACGCCGGGCCAAAGCAGGGTGTGAAAAAAAATAAATGCCCGGGCGTCTGATCAAGGAAATTCAGTATTTCATATATATTGCAGATTCCAGGAGATATAATAAAAGGATACTTTCATATGGATTGATAGAAGTCAAATTCAATTTAAAATTATAATGAATGGTACTCTCAAATATGTTTTAGCTGCAAAAGGGACTGTCCGGTGATAGGGCTGCGTCCAGCGAAGTGGTACAAATGCGGCACCTGTAGCGGCGACCTCTGGGCGCATGTGTATCCTCCCATCAACCGCATCATATGCTCGTACGTGTTTAAATTCATTATTTAATGTTTTATTTTTGTTTATTCTCACATCATTTAACATTAACGGATGTATACAGAATGAGCGCATCACAGAGAGAATATGAGACAAAGAGAGTCAGAAAGATAAACATACAAACAGAAAGAGAGAAAAAGAAAGAGAGCTTTTGTGAACAAAATTAAATGGGTTAAAATACTAATTAAGTGTGATGTAAATATTTTAATTATGCTTTAGATCTAAACAATTTAGATTTTGTGTGGATTCATAGAAAAAAATACAAAAAAAAATCCCAGACCAACATCTCGATCAAGATCTAGTCCCATACTACTTATTCTCCCTTTGTTCATGGCTCATCAGTTCACCACAAAAAATAATCTGCTATATACTTCACTACAGGTATCAATTTAATACAACTGTTATCACTACTTCTACTTCTACTTCTAATAAAAATAATAATAATAATAATATTGATAAAAATAAAATATAATAATAATAAAATATAATATAATAATAATGATAATAATGTCTGAGCAAGTCGAGAAAGTTAAAATAACGGATCAAACACATCAAGGTAACATTCAGAAATGTAGATATAAAAGCAGAATAAATAATAAGAAGAAGAATCACATAAGCTCATAAACAAGATTTTTTTTATGTTTTCCAAGCGTTATACAAAAATATTGTTAAAGCTGCCAAAAATGTATTGGCCACTGCTTGATCCGGAGTGCGAGTTGGGGGGGGGGGGGTGTTTGGAGAGTGGGCAGCTCTCCAACCACACTTCCAGTTCTGCCATATATTAATACTTACAGGCTGGCCTATTTTAGAAACTGTATGATTATATATAAATATTATTATCTTAGTAACTAAAATCAATGCAAGGAGATCCAAATTTCAAGAATCAACAGTTTCTTTCAGGATTACTTACATGCTCTTAACCAAAAGTGTGTGTGTGTTTGTCTGTGGCGCGGGGCATCGTATATTTTGCCCTTTTCCCTAAAAACTTGTGAATCAATATCCCATAAATGCAACTAAATGCCTCAAGGAAGTACAGCGAACAGGTCATCTTTATTAAAATGTATAAATGTATTAGGGCTTCATTTTTCGACATTTTCTTTTAAATTTTCCGATCACTTGTTCATAGTTTGATGCCCATTATATGTAAGCCAGTGACAGTAATATAATTAATTAAATAGACGCCCTTTCAGGCACATAACTAATTGTGGGCCCCAAGTCATAGTCATTACGTCTCACCAGCTCCCGACACCAATAGGAGGATAAAATCAAACTCTAAATAAAGCCCTCATTTAGAATACAATTAAGAATGGGATTTGACATCCTATTCATCAAGTCACTTGTCACAATTTTTTAAACGGTCAATGTACCCCTCTCCTCGCACTGGATTTCCTTCATATGTAGGTTAATTTCCCGAAAATATAGCATTATCCGGTCAAGAATGCTTAAAGATTACATTTTAAATCTTTAATTTCTTATTTAGCAGTTAAAGTAGATCTCTAATGTAGGTGTTCCTATATCAATCAGAACAATATGATTTCAGCACTGATTGTCAGCGATAACCAACTGTTAATTCCAGGATAATTAGTAAAAGGATGGCCTTCATTGTACGCTCGAAATCTGCTGTCAAAGCTTGATTAAGGATTTCACTTAACTGCATAGCAGTTTGTCCATTTTATAAAAACACTGAATCAGTATATGATCCAAATCTGCATGCTCTCCAAACTAAAGGAAATATATACGTAATGGACACTTATCTCAAAGCAGCAGTGATTCAGTAACTGCTAAAAAAAATCTGCTCTTTGATATACACCTTTTCCCTAAAAAGTCAGTATTAAATATTTCCATATCCGCACATACGTTCAGAAATATCTTACCTGAAAGGTTTTTCTCTTCTTCCGTTATATATCCATTTTAAAAAGCAGTTAGATATGAAGGCTGAATTAATGCATGTAGTGACAGGATACTTAGTTATAATATACCAATGCGTTGTGACTGCATGTTGTATTTCTTGTTTTAAGAAAACCCGGAAGCGTGTGCGATCATTTAAGTGGATGTAAATGTGTTCAGAGGAAACAATGCCGGATTCACATGCTGATCTTTCATGCCTCCTGCTGTCACTGCTGGCGACGTGGAGCGAAATGCCTCAGATCCGGTTGGTGCTTCGTGCCGCAGTATTTCTGTTATGAATCAAACTGCCTCTGTACACCATTGAAGGAATGAACACTGTGAATTTATATACTTGAACTTACGCTCTCATGTAGAGGTAAAAAAGAAATAAAAGCGTTCACTTATATTTTGTCTCCAGATACTTTATAAACGTGAGAGAGAGAAAGAGAGAGAGAGGGAGGTTAAATTTGCAGTTCCATGAACTCAATGTTTTTCGTTATTTAATTTTTCACTGATGACGATGACAGCGATTCATATCGGCGGGTTCTGACGGACATGGACTGTACTGTCGGTTGTTCGGGCTTTTGGGCGTTGTGCCTGTGGGTGCTGTTGTTATCTGTGCTCCTCTAACGACTCTTCAGATCGCCTGGGTACGCTGTTGGCAGGAATAGCTTCTTGCTCGGCTTGGTGGCATCCGCATCTAAAAAGGCTTCAAAATTTACGCCTAGGGGGCTCCCAGGGCAAGTATATCAGATCTTACCTACTGAGGCACTCGGAGGGCTATCACTGCTCAGACAGTCAGTCGAACTCGGGTTTTCTTTTGAAATACTTAAACATTTGTAACAGTCATGATATAAAGCCGTCAGATGAAAATTGAATCAAGTCAAAATCACTATGGAATAACCAAAATGACTTATACTTATCTACTACACGGGAAGATAGATGACATTCAACAAAATACAACACTTACGCAAACTGACCTGAACATTAGTGTTGTGAGTCGCCTCCGTGATCATAATCGATCATCGGCAGCATTTCAGCAACCGATCATCGATAATTAATTACTTTTAGAAGTTTTTGGAATCAGTTGTAATTTCTGATCAATCATCGATAAACGTTTTTTTAACCTCTGTGTGAATATGGAAGTTCTGATCATATATATATATACATCTTTTAGAAAATATGAGAAAAATTACATGACGGAGCTATTATTTCAATATAATACTGTTATTTTGCAAACTCGTTTGATTATACAATTCCCCCATAACGTGTCAAGGATAGCTGCTAATATTTAGATTTATAAGGACTGACGGACAGACAAATAGAAACTTGAAATCCATCAGAGGTCATTGAACATGTTCACATACTTTACGTTAATTGTAAAATAATACCCAAAAGAGGGAAAAAGAACTGGTGACAACACTTCGTTTCAAATATTCTATTTAATTTTTGCCCATTAAGAGATTTGTTTCACTTAATCTTTAACGTTGTTGTAGGAGTGCTCATTGCGCTGACCCACAACCCTATAGCCAGAGCACCTGCTATGACTCCTCTAGCTCAGCTAAGAAAGGCATGAAATTTAATTCCTTTTTTTTCTAACTTAAAAAAAGCGAAATTCAACTGAGAGAATTTAGGTCACACAAAAACATTATTATTCTATGAACTCTTGGAACAAAATTTATGGTGCGAGCAGGCGATTTCGTCCTTTTTTCTACCGGACGAGATACAATGCTGGAATTTTGCCAGCAGGCCTAGAAGTAGAAAAGTAATATGCTTCATTTATCGAATAGGTGTTAATGATCAGCTCAAACGCATTTTCCAAACCTTTTTGAACTCTTTTAGGGAAAAAATATGTCATAACACAAATAAGGACCTGATCTTCATTTGCAAAAAAAAAAAAAAAAAAAAAATAACCCACGAAATTTGAGCTGCGATACCCTAGAACAATCGGCATTTTTTGTATGGCCTTACCATAAAAAAAGTTTATAATTTGATTGTGTTTGACAGAGATGTTTGTACATTTAACATTCCATAAAAAAAGACAAATGCAGAGAAAATCAAACAAACAAAGAGAGACATGTCCTTATTGGTGGTATCCTTAATGTTCACATTTTGTAACTCCTGTTTTAAAACAGAAGGCTCATTTTACAATGGCATCCATGATAATATGTTTAGATTTGTTCAGAGGCAGTCCTATGTACCTATCAACAAACAATACTTATACTTCCTTAACATTATATAATGTTTATTTCTGGGAAAGTATCGATGCTAGCAACGCAACCATTTAAAAAATTGTTGCAACTTACGAAACATATTATCCATTTTTACAAATTCCAACGGGAATAATTTACCACCCAGCTTACCATAGTAAATTCTTAACTCAGGACCCGAGGAATCCTTGGAAATAAGATTTGTTTTCACATGGAACGGTAGAATGTTATATAAGAACCGCTTCAATGAATATATTTGCACATGGTTTGCCCTGTTTGAATTGGAAACACCGGGACCGTAATTTTCTTTTTTAAATATGACAATTTATACAACGGTGCCTGGCTAAATTTTATACCTCGGTTTAGTCTTTTCCCATGTAAGTTCCTTCCTGGATCTGCTCTTGAATAACTGAGTAATTATCTCGGTGACAAAGAAAAATATCATGTGCTATAAGAGTCAACTATGTTTAGCAGAAAAAATGCATTATACGTTCCTTATCAAGTAGTAAGTTGTAACATCTCGACAAAAACGTATACACATATACACATCTACTCTCTGTAAAAGGCAAAATAGAATCGCCCAATGTATACGGAACGAGCGAATGTATAGAAATTGTACTTATTATACTTTGATACAGAGTAAATTCATCAACATTGAGTCACAAAGCATGGGACAATGATTCTAATGTTTAACAGGTCACTAAAGTCATAAGTAAATAAACATATGACCTCTTACTGTTAATCAGAGAACATCGAAAATAATATATATAATTATACTGTTGCAGTTACCATTACTTTAAATGAGTTTTACGAAGGTTAACAGTCCTTCTTTGAGAAATTAATTACATATTGTTCATAACAAGATTTGTAGGTTGAAACTTTATTCATTAAGTCATCTGTTTAGCTTTAAACTTTAACAATTAGATAGAACGGTCCAGCCCAGTATGGTTCGGGGATAAGAGGTCCGGTATTATGTAATAACAAACCGGTCTGGTCCAGCCAAACATTGTAGACTGGACCGGTCTAAGCGCTCAGATCCGAACATCTATACATGGATTACAAAACCACTTTTTATAACCCATCCAGGCAAATAGAAAGCCAAGAGAACCGAGTGTTTTATCCTTCGACCGTCCAGTAGTATTGGTAAATTTGCCGCCATCAGCTTGCCTCGTGCCTACTTGTACAAATATAAGCAGCTATGAGATCGATATCTGTGCGTATGTATGTCCTGTGTATCAATTGCTTATTCTTTATGTTCCCGTGTGAGAGAGAGAGAGTGAGAGAAGAAAAAAGACAGATAACAGACAAAAGGACGGAAAAATAGAAAAACCGGGACCTGATTATATTTTGCCTTGTAGAAAGAACCATATGTTTAAGGTTTCATCCCTCTTTCTCTCAGTCTCTCTCTTAGTCTCTCTCTCTCTTTTTCTCTCTCTCTCTCTCTCTATATATATATATATATATAAATATATATATATATATATATATATATATATATATATATATATATATATATATATAGACAGAGAGAGAGATAGACCAACAAAGACTGACAAGAGATATAAGACAGGAAAAATAACCATATATCAAGGGTCTGTCTACATGGTTGAACGAATCAATGGTCGCGTCGAAAGGTTAGCAGAGAATGAAACACAGACTGAAATTACGGCGGAAACTCATAAAAAGAATTGGTGATATCCATATGCGGCAGTGATATACATAGTCCACATAGCAGCTTAGGCCTGTTCTAGCCCTTGTCCTTCCGCTCAGGAACAAGTTTTATTTAATGCTCAGAAACACGGGGTTGGAATCAGACCAACGAGAGCAGGTGTCGCATATTTCAAATAAGCAGCTGGATGTACTATGCGATACCATGCTCTCATCGGTCTGATTACAATTCTTTGCTCTGTGCTAACCCTAGTGGTTGGACCCAGAGAATCTGGCTATGCATAGCAGCGGTTATAGCCGAGGAGATAATGGACGACTTCAGCGTGTAGCCGCTGCGTGATGAGGGTAAACGGAGCGAAACGTCTGTAAAGGCGGTAACGTTTATATATTGATCATATTAGTAATAAGCTCACGTCAGGGTCAACAAGTACTTTAATACCTGATCCTGACCTGCCATAATGGCAAGAACTGAACAAGGGGCTTTGTTTGGAAATTTAAAATCATAACTGGTGTCAGATTTATGTTGTAATGATGTCTGAACAAGACACCATGTGGTGCCGAAAGGGAGAATTTCAATATTTAGGATTTGGTGCGCTTTTTCAAATTACACATTACGTGTGTATATTTTCGGGTTTATATTTGCTCATATACGATATCTATGTAGGTATTTGGACCATGAGTCTGCATTAAAAGATATATATATATATATGTATTTGTGTGTGTGTGTTTCTAGGTGTGTTAGGGGTGCCTGCTTGTATTTGAATTGAGCACTATCCCTCTTTCTGCCTGTTTGTCTGTTAGTCTTTCTCTCTCTCTCTCTTTCTAACTTTACAAAATAACCTTTACCTCTCCATCTCATCACTTTGCTCCTTCAACCCTTCCCATCTCTCTCTCTCTCTCTCTCTCTCTCTCTGTTTCTCACCTTTTCTGTCCGTCTCTTTCTCTGTCTGTCTCTCTTTCTCTCTCTCTCTGTTTCTCTCTGTCTCTCTCTCTTAATGTGTATCATGTGTCAATTTATTTCCATCCACACACAAATACTGACATATACTTTATTTTACAAGTAGAGCCCAATTATTGCAGCTGCAATAATAGCCTTAATCCAACAGGACAAAAGTCATCATACACCAGCACATTCATCCAGCTAAGATAATATTCCTTTTACCGATACTCACTTTTAGAAAACCGGTGTGAAGGGTATCCAACGTTACTATTTATTAATAACAGAAAAAAAGTAAATTAATTTCACACATCCAATAAAACCCATTGTAATCAAAATAAAAGATGCATTATGATCAATATATAAGTATATGGCTTCTGCAACAGAGACACTTGTTTTTATGACAGTGACATTAACATTTATTTATGCATCATGATCGTTCGTCATGACCGACAAGTTCTTTAATAATTAACTGAATCAGGGCAGCTATAATTAGATTGAGACAAGAAGGGACTCTACTCGGAATTCCCCAGCACCGCAGTCGTTAGATTTATGCTGTTGTTTACTTGTACTTTAGACTACCAAACTTTTTCTGGACACACTTTGCTAATTTATCCTTTGTCAACTATTCATCCCGATTGCAAGACTGAGTTGACAGCCCATAACGTCTTCTATGAAGTTCTTCAAGAGATGACATTAAATGCTGCATCAAGCGAGGATTTTTTTTTATGTCTGACACATAGACATACATGGGCCGACTTTAAACTTTATACAGTCAAACCTATATAATGTGAACACTGCTCGAAAACGACCACATTATAGAAATGCGAACTTTATGGAGGATATGGCCGCGCACAATGCCGCCAGCCATTTGAAATGTGGCCATGCTTGCTCCTCTTTTCAGAAAATTGCATGATTATGCAATCAGTCAGTAGTACACTTCTGACTTTGTTCCATTTGTTTTAAAGTAATAATAAACAATATGAAGAGTTAAGAATCAGAGGTTGTTTTCAAAATTGAAATAAAAGTTAAAAAAAGACTTAAGAAAATTTATATAGAAAGATACTTCATGTTTATATATGCACGTGTGTGGTTCAAAAGTAGCTCCTGACAAAAAGAATTTTTCAGCTGTTCTAATGGAAGGTTCCCGTTAGGTTCCACATAGGCACAGAATATATATATATATATATATATATATATATATATATATACATATATATATATATATATTTACATGGTTCGAAAGTTCCTCCAGACCGAAGCAAATTCTCAGTTGTTCTAAGAGAGGTTCATGAAACGTGGTCATCTTGCATGTTTGCATCAGTGGAATCCAAAGATAAGTTCCTTTTGTCCGTAATAAATGAAATTTGTTCATATTTTGTATGATATTGTGGTATGTTTTCCGATGTTCGATAGACTATTCCTCGCTTTAGCCTGTGAGAACTTATATTTCACCAATATGCACGTCTAGCAGACTGACACATTCCCTATGTACTACCATATCGGTAACTCGTTGTGAAACAACTTTTTATAGTAAGGCTTCACAGGAACAAGGTGGCTGTAAACCAGCAACTTACCATATATAATAACCCCCCCCCCCCCTCCCCAACAAACACACAAATATTTTTGATATTACCGATATTTCGACTACTGTTATATCACACGGTTTAGGTTACAGGTACAGTTGACGCCCATTTAGATAACAAGTAACAATCGCCATACATCAAAAGCACACAGACTAGATAGCTTGTATTCTTCTTAATACAATCAGTGCTGATAAAAATGGCATTTCAAGCAAAGATGAATTATAATTATATCGCAAAGTACTGTAACCCACTGTTATTATGGTGGAAGATTTAAATTTCCATATTTATGAAACACACATACGTTGTTGTAGTTGTATATATATATATATATATATATATATATATATATATATATATATATATATATATATATATATATATACTGGTCGCACAAGGAAATGTTTGCAAATGTTCCGTCCCGGTTGGCGTTAGATTTATGATGTTGTTTACGCATCCACAAGACACCGCAAGGTCCTGATAAATCTTAATAAATTGAGCTTTGTCGGTTTTTATGATATTCAATATGATTTAACCTCATTCAATCAGGGACTTGAATGTTCATAACAGGAAACCATATATATACATTATTTTCTTATTACACTGCACACGAATGTGATACGAAAATGTTTGGGTACATCGCAAATGCGCAAGATTTACGGTTTTACCAAAGGAACATATGTAAAATTAGACATATGCATTCAAAGAAATGCAGTCCCCCGCCATGGGGGCATTCACTTATTCGGCCCATTTACCAAGGTATATTAGTGTATAAGCGAGTGTGCATTTGTGAATGTTCCTTGATGACTTCCTGAATCCAGATCATGTGCTGGATCCACAACAACATCTGAATGATTCTTCATTGGTTCAATACCGACATGCCCTGAAAATTTTATGGTTTTGTTAATGATCAGTAAGTTATTTTGAGAACAAACACACAAACGCACACAAACACAATATACATACGAACGGGGATGAACGTATACCCTCCTTGGACAGGCAATTACTAATTCAAAGAGGAAACATTCTGCAGATCTATGATAGAATACTGACTGGAATAGAATTATTTTTTTTTAAATGACCATGATCCAAAAAGAGCCCGAATTTGAAATGGTTTACACTGAATATACACCTTTCAGAACCTCTTTATTAATATGCAGGAGGATTTGCTGAAGTACATGCTCCATTGGCAAGTTAAGTCGATCCTAATTGACCAAAACTGCAGTTTTGCGGAGTCAAGATTGTTTAACGTATTTCAGTCTGTCATTTGGTCACTTTTCGTACAGGATAGATTACATCAACCATTAGTTTGATCTTATTCAATCTTTGTAATTGCCATAAGTATCTGACACGGCATTTTGAATATATGATATGAGGTGACAGCTTTATTTGAGTACACACAGTCGGTTTTTACATCCTTTGTTCGTGTGTGTTTTTAACTATAGGAATGTATTTTTGGACTTTTTTCATTGAGAAGCGATACAACGATTGGGATATGAAGCAAGGGATGGACCCATGAGGCAAAGCTATAAACAATATTCTAAGCTTTACCATTACACGATCTTATTTGTTAAAATATTACTTTTTTTCTGTGTAAAGAACCTATTGAGCTGTTGTCCCACACTGCTGTAATTATGTTACTCACTGCATGTATTTTTTTTCTGGTAGGGAGAAGGTGGAAAAGTGATTGAACCTCATGATATATTTATTAACACTTTAATTTTAGACTTTACTATTAAATAAACTATGCGCAGGCCCGTGCAAGGTAATCACGCGCACGACGGAACCAACGTTTTGCTTTGCTCTGAGTTAAACTCTTGTTCAAATAAAATATGTTACAGGTCACCTTGGATGAGCGTGACAGGTACGCTATCAGAGCGAGTCCATGGCATTCTGGCCGAGCGCCAAGTTGCTGGAAGACGCAATATAAGGCCAAGGAATACTAGGCTATATGCCAGTTGAAATTGTGGGGAAGCGTCATATTGAGGCTCTCATCCGACCAATCCGAAGACCGCAGACGAATCGTAAAGCAGACGACCAAGACAGATCTTCCAAACTGCTATCATGAAGGTATTTTGATTAACTAATGGCTATTTTTAAAAATCAGAATTATTATATTTGTATTTAAAGATTATCACTTATCATCTATTTTAGAGAGACAAGAATAAATTCGAGGAATTAAATGTTTATCCATTTGGAGTGTCAGACACAAGATTGTATTCTTATGTCACACAAGACTAAATTAGAGCTTAATTGTTTTGACATTAAATTAAACATTCACAGAGAATTATCTTTTAAAATATTTTATTTACTATTTGGCATAGAGAATTTTTTTAAGAATGGATATTTTTAAGGTTAACCATACTAAGATATTAACAATTATCTAGAAGGTCTCGTGTTAAAACGCTCGGCCCTCGCCATATCAATTAGATATGTTAAAATTAAGAAATTAAACCATAAGAAGGACATAATTTCTATGTTATTTTATGTGCGCGATTCTGGAGATGCAGTACATTTCCTTTATAATTTTGTCCTGCCCCACATTTAATGAACAAAAATAAAACACCGATTTTAATTTAGAATGCCCATATAGTTTGAAGTTATGTTTTACTGTTCTGAATATTTACTTACGGTTACATGTAAAATGTGAGTTGTTGATTGTAGAATTTGCAATTTCATATATAGTTAACGAAAATATCTTATACAAAATTATAAAAAATGTAAATAAAACTCAAGTAATATAAAGGTTTTCATACACTGGAAACACTGGCTAGATACTTCGAAAAAAAACCCATTAAAATCCAGTCTTTATCTTTGAAGTAAATTCTTTAATTTATCAATGGTGCATATTTGTAAAATCTCTTCTTTGAAGGTTCTTATGCTCTTGGCCTGCTTTGTGGCAGTCGTTCTGGCTCTTTCTGAGAAACCTGTGAAGCCACGCGGGATATACATCAATGAATGGAACTCAAGTCCTGGTTACAACAACTGCACAGACAAGACCAGAGAATGCAAAGCATGCAACAATGACATGCCCAAGGACATGTACGTTATTCTACATAATTTGATATCATAATATACTTTAGTTTAAACATCTTACCTTTATACCGTGGAACAGGACACACTGGTTTAAAGTTTATCCAAATTTCGTAAATGCTTTTTAAGATAAGCGAAAGCAACTCATTAAATTTCATTCTGTGATATTTCTCAAACAGCCTATCCATACAATCAATATACTAGAAAGTTCTGAACAGAGCGCTTTTACTTGGATCTTTCCCGTTTCGGGTATATCTTGTGGTAGAGCTTTCAACTAAGCATCTTAGACCAAAAAAAAATAAAATAAAAGGTATGGTTCTCAGGATTGAATATTAACCCCCCCCCCCCCCCAATAAAAAATATTTAGATTTTCATCTTTCAGAAAGATAAAATAATACAATTTGATCATTTTTCCTTTGTTATGTAATGCGTTTACCTGTTTAGAAAAAAAAATATGTTATTATCATGCTTTTTTTTATCCTGATCATATAACATTTTTATCCAAACATACCAAAAAGGTAAGACAAAAAAACCGTCTGCCCGCACTGATTTCTGAAAAAAAGTGTCTGAGAACCATACTTTTTTTGGCCTTACTCTTTTGGTTTACAAATATGCCTTGAGGTGTAACAGTCAACTAAACATCTTGCTATTTTGGTTTACTGAAATGTCTTGAGGTAGAACTGTCAACTAAACGTCTTACTTTCTTGTTTTATTGCTATGTCTGATGGTATAACTGGTAGCAAACAGCAAATTGTTTTGTTTACTTATACGTAATGTGGTAGAACTGTCAGCAAACATCTAAGTATTTTGGTTTCCTGATATGTATTGTGGAAGAGTTGTCATCTAAACATCTTACTATTTTTATTTGCTATTATGTGTTTTTTTTTGTAATGTAAATAGACATCTTACTATTTTGGTTTACTGCTATATTTTGTGGTAGAACTGTCAAATAAACATGTGGCTTACTGATATGATCACTAATATATCTCGAAATTCGAAATAAAAGGCTGATATATGTTTTCTTTTTCAGGTTAAAGGCAATTAAAAAAGCAAGGAGGGGGTACCAGCAGCTGACTGGTGGAACTGGGACACCGCCTCGCAAAAAGTGAGAGCCGATTTATTAGAAATGTGTGTTTGTCAATATACAATTCTCTTTTGATAATATCCAAAGTATTCACCTTGTATACATTAATACTCCTACATGAAACGCACCATGTTCTCATTTTTATTTTATTGGAGAGCCTTTTTTCACCGAACTGCCAGCCTTTTCGAAGACAACTAATTTTTTTGTCTAAAAGATCAAACAAAACAAAATCTCACGACATTAAAGTAATAAGATCCACACTTCTGTCAGAGGTCTTTTCAACTCTATCTTTTCAACGAACCTATTCCAGTTTCGCACCATGAGAGGCCATTACTCTTTTTTATCAAACTTTAAGATCAAAATTTATTACATTTCAATGAATCACCTTCTGTGTACATTTCACATGCGCATGCGTACAAAATACAATTCATTTCGTGAAGTTCTTTCCACAAAACACTCATATTTATGTAATTTGCCTTGAAACAATTCTTATCAAACGTATTTTAATAGCCTTCATTACTCTCTTCACTACATTTATATATACACAATCTGTGTATTTAGAAACTTTTGTGCATTGTTGGCCGCACATTCCAAAGCAAAATTATCCTAAACAGCAGAGTCGTACTCTTGTGAGTCCGTTTCTGCCCAGTATGTAATAAGGTCTTATATTTGATATAGGACTTATAAATGATATACTAGCCGGAGCTTTTTTAATATATTTGTTACCTTTGTCATTATCTATTGTTCATACAAATGCTGTGGACATTGTTAGAAATAAAAGGTGACAGAAATACTTTGTCACTTGCTAAACAGATTAAATCTAACCAAACCAGGTTTATTTCACCAAAGCAATAATGACTATAATTATTATCTGAAGGAAAACGCATCAGCAGCTGGTATGGAATATAAAGTGAATGAACGTAAAAGGGGGTTTGACTCATGAATTACCTCATGAAATAAATTCACAGACACAAGGAGTATCTAATATAAAACGGCCTTATGTCATGACATTTTCATCAGCATTTAGCTCCTCACTGAAAAAAGTACTAGATTTTGCCAAAATATATAACTTTTGCGAGATTCGCAAACTCTAAATAGACATCTAGGGCTCTATCAATTTAGTGGTATGGTAACCATGTAAATTTGGTTACCGAAATGCTATGCATGCCGTATCGATAAAACACAGGAACTCTTTTTTTGTTCTTTCTTCTTTTTTTCTCTCTCTCTCTATAATCTGAGATTTTTATAAAGATTAAGCTGCTTTTGATTTCTCATATTAACCTTTTCAGACATAAATATTTTGTCGTATGATTGTCTTGATTAGGAATGTATAAACAGTCCCCGGTGCTTCCATGGTAGTCTTGAATAGGCTTACTGATACCCAGCCCGATGAACAACCCAATCCTGGTAAACTCTATTATCTTTCGTGGTTTCATGTTGCATTTTATTAAGAAAATTGAATATGCAGTAATAAGATTATCACCGCCTGGGACGTCCAAAAGAGGGATCGACAGTCATATGCACAATATATAATAATGTAATATTTGAATGACCTGTATATTTTATTTGATTTCATCATTTCAGCTGCAATGGAACGTGCCCTATCAAACGTCTTCTTCGTTTATTATGGTACAAATGCGGTGTCTGTGAGGACGAAATCTGGGCCTATGTTTATCCTCCAATAACCCGTGTCATCTGCGCGTAAGTGCACCTTGTTTATTCATCATGCGCCTGTCTTCATGCATTAAGTATTAGGTCCCGTTTGAATATTGTATACTGTGCTTAAAACATATATAAGGTTAACATAGTTCTCACATACATGCATGAAGAGAGGGTGAGAAAGAAAGAGAGATAGGAAGATCGACACCCACAGAAGAAATAGAGCATAGATTATAGCATTCAAACGTGAACATGACAATGTGTATGACTTACGTTTCTGAATCACAGCCATCAAATTCTTGACACTCTGCAAGGATTCATATATATGTGTGTGTGTGTGTGTTGGGCAGTAACTGAAATTTTATCAATTTCTTCAATATCCCGCCCCCCCCCCCCAAAGCCACAACCCCCACCCGCCATCTCAGAATTAACTTTGCATTCGACATCATGGAAATTTCTATAACTCAAAACAAGAAATATCATCATGTAAAATTATAGTTGATATGATTCAAATAATTTTCAATACATGCAAAGATAGGATATGTTCATATCATATTTAATTACAGGATGCTTTCATGTTGATGAATTATGCATTCCATACAAATGATTACATACCTTTTTCTACCTTTTCTAATTTTTTCATTTATGCTATGGCAACTTTACTTATTTTGAATATTCATTGTGAGAAAATGATGAAATTCAAAGATGAGTTTTGATGTAATTCAAATTTACATGTCAGATATATACGTTTATATAATAATTTATATGATTGTGCAGCAATACATTTGTTTGTTGAAGAGAAGATGGAGAAAAAATGCACTAAGGAGGGGCGTTGAACATAACTAGATTTTGTTTCCTATTTAAGATACCCCGGAAGATCGTGCACTAAGCATGCTGGATGTGTGTGTACTCAGATGAGACAATGCAGGCCTCACATGCTGATCTTCCATCTGTCCTGCTGCCACTGCTGGCGACCGGGAGCGAAATGCTTCAGGTCCGGCTGGTGCTACAGGAAGCAGTACTTCTGCTACGAAACCGGCTGTTTGTGTCTACCAGGAATAACACACGTGACCAGGCCGTTTGAAACGAGGCCGCCTGTGACCAAACCACCAACGAGATAGTGAACACTCCGAATTGATACAGTGTGTTCATGTAACACCTGAGAGGATTAAAATCGTTCACTTGATCTTTTGTCTTCAGAAATTACTTCAGCAAGAAAGAGGCAGAGAGTGAGAGTGTGTGTGTGTGTGTGTGGTGTGGAAGAGAGAGAGAGAGAGAGAGAGAGAGAGAGAGAGAGAGAGAGCGGGTGTGACAGGGAGAAAGAAAGTGAGAGAGAGAGAGAGAGAGGTGTCGGTCAATGTCAGAATCACATTTAATCTGTATTTTCTTGGTAATTAATTACACTGCAGCCACACTGATATATTTCCCCAGCCACCACAGAAAACAATCAGCTGAAAAATGTGACCAAGTCACAAATGTATAACAAGTAACAACCAAAGTGCACTACACAAGTACAAACCACATTCACCCGAAATATTAATGGCGCCACCCAGGGCGAAATTTGGATTTAGTGATGTGGGGGGGTTACTTCAAGGAGCCCCCCCCCCCTCCTCCACACACATATATAGACGAGGCCTTACAGCGGGGTACATTTTATATAAATTTATATATATATATATATATATATATATATATAATTAACCTCCAACATCCTCTACACCCACCGAGACTACTTTACAATATACTAAAGTAAATCACGTTATCTGTAGTGAAACTAGAACCAAATTTTGGCAAGGGGGGGGTATATATTCAGGTTGCCGAGGGTGTGAAGGCTAATTGGAATTAAGAGGGAATATGTCAGGGAGGGGATGTCACCCTCGTGAGGTGTTGAAAATGTTTACAAGTTTCATTTAAAATATAAGCAAATGGAGGCACTGTGGGAATCAAATTACCAGGAATATCCTAACTACGAAAAAACAAATACATGGACTGATTGGCCAACGCCCCCTCTACCCCCCGGATCCGCCAATAGCTTTTACGAGATCCAAAATAAGTAAATTACGGTATGCAAAGACATTTAAGAGAACAGTTGTTGAGGAATAGAAACTAATCATCTTTATTATTTTTTTTTTGTGTGAGGTGTCTCAAAATGTCCGCTTACTTTGCATATTTAAACATTTTCTCAATATGGGAGGGGGACGAACCCTGCGATATCCGCCTTTGTGCACCTGTATTAAACTTTTGAAATGAACATTTTAGATGTTATTTATATAGACTAAATTAAAATAAAATATAGGCTGGAAATATGTTACGTATATTATTTAAAAGATATATAAATGAATATATATATATATATACACACATATATATATATATATATATATATATATATATATATATTATACCAGTATTTTAGCTCCCCCTTTCTTCTAATTTCTGGATCCGCCATGCACACATAATGAATGACTGACAGATGGCTAGATGGAAACTTGAAATCGATTAGAATCCATTGAAAAACAGCCCCCCCCCCCCTGATCAACGGTCACCGGCATGTATGAAGTCTTATACCAGAGCCGTGAGAACTGCCCCTTTATTTCGCCTAATTTCGTTTTTTTTTTTCTCGAATTCGTTTGTATAGGCCAAGGGTCTCAAAGGCATAAGGAAATGTGGACATTTACGAAATAAATTAAGATAAAAAATCATTTAATGTCCTCCCCTTTTCAAGGAATATTTCCTTGGTTATTACTCCCAGAATAGGAATGTATGTCCGTCTAAATGCACACACATATATATATATATATATTGTTACCGGGTGCGTATATAAAAGCGCACTGCACTGTCTGCTTAGTGAAGATTGTTTTTCTTGAGACCATCATGGTTTCTAATTGTGGACCAGCCCAGTATTATCCCCTGAGCAAAATGTCTTCGTAATATATGGGGCCTCGTACAAAATAATTCCCAGCTTTGTGCCCGGGGGAAAGGTGGTTTGAAGTGATTGGTTTATTACCGCAACTTAGTTCACCAAAATGTTTGAATTCCTAGTCAATTTATCACATTCTAGAAGGAAAACCCTCTTAAGACGGGATGTGTTACGGGATGAATATAAAAATAAACTGTCTCGCTAATTAAGCTTGCTTTCCCAATCGTTGGAACACTGGACATGTGCGCTCCCTAATGGGTTCGAATCCGAGATAAGTCCAATATTTCCTCTGAGCAAAATGCCTTCGTAATAATACATTTAAGATTTATATATGCATGTCTATAAATTGCAACAGAATAATTACCAGATCTGTTGATTCTGGTCCTTTCTTATGATCCAGCCACAAGATGGCTGCAGCGTGTCCTCGTATGAGCTGCTCATAATGAGTGATATACTACGTTTGCTTCCAGGTTTAATCATTTTAAAGTAGGGTCGATCACTAGACCACTAGGAATAGATAACGAGAAATTCATGCTGCATAGAAAGACATCTGGTGGAGAATGTACGAATCATTGTATCATTCGTTGCAAACTGTACATCGGATATTGGATCAAATATAAGGCGGAGTACTCTAACTAACAGTATAAACATAATAAATATGCAAAGTGTGTGTCGCTTTGTTTACATGCAAAGGCTAGAAGTAATTTCGAAAAAATGTTTAAAAACAAACATGAGCACATAATTAGAAAGACGTGATTTCCTGCACTGTTTCTCTGTGCAAAGTCCGTTTGTGTCTTTTTTATATATAATCAGTGGCACGCTCTGGGTGAATTTGCCAACTCACCATACCAAGAAGTTGTCGAAGACATCTAACCTCCGCCAGGATGTTCCACATGAAACTTTGCTGTGTTGGTCTACACTTCATGACTTATGGTGTCCAATGGATACCCAAACAACAACATACACTTTGGGGATCCCTCCCACTAGGGCAAAACAAAAATAAAAGGTATTGTTCTCAGGCACCGCCGGCGTCAATTAACCCCCCCCCCCCCCCGCATCAAAAATTTTTATTCTTACTTTTATCTTTCAAGAAGATATATAATTCAATTTATATACAGCTTTTACATGTTTAGCAAAAAAAATGTTATATTCATGCTTTTCCCTGATCATATGACATTTTTCATAGAAACATACATAAACGGTCAAAAATAAAATCCCCCAACGCTTCAAAAATGTGTCGCAACGCTTAGAACAGGAACTGCCAACTTGCGGCAAATGATAGATCTACGGCTCTCTGGCCGACTACTTCATCTTCAGTGACAAGAGTTGAAAAAGATTTACGTGTACCACTACATGGAATCACGTTTTATTTTACGCATTGTAGTATGCAAAATTTTAACACTAACGCCAAGGCAAGGCTAGGATGTAGCTAATTAATAAAGAACATTTTGGACGAAGGTGCTAATGTAAGAACTACAAACAACCCAAGTGTGATCTAGTTGCAAGGTGACTATGGTTCCAAAGTTGTTGAACGCGTCCAAGGTAGGCTGAGAATGCCATGAATAAAGGGACATTTGTAAACGTATACTATATCTGTCTCGGACGTAGGAGCTAAGTAAAACCACCTGCACTTTTCTTCTCCTTTTCAACGGTGTTTAACACATTCATGGTTTAAATCCCCATATTCATCCTTACAAAAGTAACATTTAGGAAGAGGGGTCTGAATTGTGTATTCAGCGAAATAAAAAAGCAAACCAGATGGGCAGATACATCAATAAACATTCAAGAATTTTAAGATATATCGTTATTATAAAATTACGAGATAATACGTTTATTACAAATAATTTGCTCTTACCTACTCAACCACATTACAAACGACCATTCTTTTATAAACTTCTCTACATTATATTTATTATAATTTTCTGGCATTTAATGCACTTGACTGGACGGAATGGCAATGTTGTGTTTAGATACACAACTCGGGTCGTATGACGTCACGTGTTCCTCCGATGACTACTGTTAGCATGAAAAATATGTATTATACTTAAAAAAATACCTAAGCAATTTTAGCTCAGGTGACTAAACGTGTTGAAATATCTTTATGCTTATTCTTGCTAAGCTCACTTAAACTCATCTGATATGTAGCGATTACACATGGTCCATCGTCCGTCATATATCGTAACCGTTGACTTCTTATTCCTTACGTCAGAGCCATGTCGGTACTATGCAAGTCATTCTGCATACCCAAACTCAGACCACAGCGACTTATACTCGAGCTAGCGGACCTTTCTGTGTATACCATTTCAATATATATATATATATATATATATATATATATATATATATATATATATATATATATATATATATATTGAACATGTATACATCGTCTGCTCTAACCACTGAGCTACAACAGACCCCGACCTCTCTGTGTATTTGCACATTGGTGGCCTTATATGGTGTATAGCATATACTATATAGAGAGATGTATGAATAGCCATGCTGGTTCATTGTATATAGAAATGGAACATGAATACACAGAAAAGCCGGTTCACTGCCGATTGGAATATAACATATGACCTTCCGATTGCAGGCAGTCTGTTCTCGCTCTCTCTCTCTCTCTCTCTCTCTCTCTCTCTCTCTCTCTCTCTCTATAAATATATATATATATATATATACATGTTTATAGGAACCAGCCAAGTGACGTCAGAGTGCCACCCACTACATATGTCGGCACAGCGACTTTGCATGTAGCAGGGAGAACTGGTGGTTTTATATGGCACAGGCCATCTCCCGATGATCATTTACTGACATTGAATAAATTTTATATACATTTGTTTTCTCACAAATTTAAAATGATGGAATGTACAAAACCTTTGCAGGATCCGTTTCTACTTTCCACTCATCAGTAACTTTCTACATATAATACAGTAAAATTTACAAATTATAGTACTTTTTGATCGAAAAAGAATCTTCATTTAATCTTGTTATAGTTATTTTTAATTCAAAGCTGTAACCATGCTTTAGCAGATCATACTCGGTCAGACCTATTGTATAAATATATAATCGACCTTTGCACTTTCACCCATAAACATTTTCACCAATTTTACCTTTATATCCCTGAATTCGCCCCTTCATATCTTATGAAGAATAGTATTTTTGCCTAAGATGTATAAATGCAAAACACTCGTTCTTCAGTGAGCTTCCATTTACATTTTCCGATATTGTGAAAAAGATTTTACAGAACTTTTATTAGTTTTCTGTGAAGCAACCCTCTCATGAATGGCACCAACACTACAGAGCCTCACCAGGCAACGCAACCCTTATTTTAATACAATTAATGGTTCCTCCCTGCTTAATTGATCAGTAATAACAGATGAATCAAATTGATAAACTAAATTTTGTTTGTAATTGTTATGGAGTGAAGTTGAATGTGGACAAAACTAAAGTTGTTTTATTTAGAAATGGGGAGACGTTAAAGAAATATGAAAAATGGTATTATAAAGGTAGAAAGCTTGAAGCAGTCAATAGTTATTTTGGTATTTACTTCTTGACTGAAATGGAAATGGAAAAACATCTTGTGTGTCAAGCAAATAAAACAGTTTTAATAATAAGAAAAATCATTTCTGTTAATAAATATATTACTGTAAAAGAATCATTTTCATTGTTTGATAAAATAGTTGTACCTATAATTTCACATGGCTGGGAATTATGGCGTTACAAAAAACAAGATAAAATAAATTTTGCAAATAGGTACTTGGAAGTAACTCTTCTTCACCAAATGCTGCAGCACTTGATGAGTGTAGAAGATTTTCTCTGAAAATCAGATTTATGTTAAAATGTATTTCTTATTGGGTTAAATTATTAAGAATGGAAGATTATAGGTACCCTTAGTGTAGGCTAGATGAAGTCGGGAAGCATACGTGGGCAACAAGGGTAAAAAATATATTATTTTCTTTTGGATTCGGGAATACATGGATATTTCAAGGTGTGGTCAATATATATATATAAATATATATATATATATATATATATATATATATATATATATATATATATATTTCTGTCAGGTTTCAAAGAAAGGTTGCATGATAATGAAAGACAAGAATGGACAGCTCACATAGAAAATAATAGATTTATGTTAAAATGTATTTCTTATTGGGTTAAATTATTAAGAATGGAAGATTATAGGTACCCTTAGTGTAGGCTAGATGAAGTCGGGAAGCATACGTGGGCAACAAGGGTAAAAAATATATTATTTTCTTTTGGATTCGGGAATACATGGATATTTCAAGGTGTGGTCAATATATATATATAAATATATATATATATATATATATATATATATATATATATATATATATATTTCTGTCAGGTTTCAAAGAAAGGTTGCATGATAATGAAAGACAAGAATGGACAGCTAACATAGAAAATAATAGAGGATTGAAAAAATATGCTATCATTAAAAGCTTATTAAATTCTGAATTATATTTATCAGCATGTGTTGGATATATGTTGGATATATGGGCCTCAGGCCATCATTTCCAGAATAAAGATTTCATTAACAGATAGGTTATGAATTATTTTAATGAGCCCAATTGTACTTTACATTGTAGGCACAATAAAGCACGAGTTTCCAACCCAGAAAGTACCAACAACTTCTTAGGAAAAGGCAGGTCACCAGATGAAACAGTGCTGTGTGTCAGGCTTCTACGGGACAGGTATAATCAGTCGTTTTACGGCTGTATACTATAATACTGTATAATCTGAGCCTTTTTATTTTATCGTGTACTTGTATATCTCGAATTCATATATATATATATACATATATATATATATATATATATAATATATATATATATATATATGATATTGTAATATTATTTTAGACTAACAAAAAAAGTTTCCAACACCTGCGCCTATGGGTCATCCCAAACCCTTAAAGATAAATTGACACCACTAAATACTACAATTTAGTCCAGGCGTTTTCCCATTTTCCACATGTAAACCTAAATAAGGATCAATAACTATGCTTCTTATTTCAGCATTAACATTTTTATGCGCATTTGTATATAGGTTTTTATACATAATCTGTCAACTTTAACTCACACCTATGTTACGCTACGGTGCTAAATCAAATCTCGTTCAATTATTTATCATCTCTGCTACATATATGTAACTTTATTAACCGTCCGTCGACGTCTGCTCTATTTACAGTAGCGGAGCTTTTATTATAATTGGTCTATAAATGTTATACTTGGCACAGGTATGAAAAGAATGAATTAAGAAAGAGTTCTTTAGAAGTAACGTGCACAGTCTGTACCCAAATTTAAACGCAGTCTCCTTAGTGTGTTGTCTCATTAGGAGATGTAAACAACTACAATAACAAGATCATAAATCTGACGGTGGTTAGACTAGGGATTTCCAAACAAAGTCCCTCCTGAAGTGTTTCTATTTATAGCAGATCAGCTTCGCTGCTTGATAAACATGCGGTCCAGCGCAACTGGAAAATGTTGTTTTCATTCACAAGTCAATGTTTGCCATTACAATAACTGTTTAACTTATACTCCGATAATAAGCATCTTTGTATACACTTAGAGCGCCTGAAACTAAATCTTGATACATTTTAGTTACCATACAGGGTTGGCAAGTTTTAGGCATGAAGGTTTTAACACCAAAAGTGCCCAAAACCTATATTTGTTTAAATTTTACATAAAGATCTATAAAAGCACCAAACTGGCTGGGGTGATGCAGTCGCAAGCCTTTGCTGGGCTTCTGGATGCTTTCAAGTATTAGTAATGCATGATTTCCTGTTGGCTGGCACCATGCAGTCTTCAAAGAGCCTGTATAGGTGTCTGGAGCATAAGACCATGTTTGTGTGGCACATAGTTTCATTGGCCAAGGTAATGTCATTATCAGGACCCTTTGGGTTTCCTGATGAGTGCCCTGCTACCTAGAATGATGTAATAAAGCCTCCAGTATGCCTCTTGTAAGGCAGGCCGGGTATCACTATCAGAGGGGAGGCCATGCCTGATTAGACAAGTTAATTACAATTTATTAGGGTGATGGGGTCATGAGACCCAATGGTCATAAGTCCTACTGCTGAGTCCTAGTAGATGTTCATGTCAACTTTCATACATGACTAGGAAATGCAATCAAAGCCCTTGCCCTGAAGACTGTTCTTGAGTCAAACTTTGAGTGATGCAGTCAGCTAGGGCCCCTGAACATGACATGTTGGTTTCTCAGGCCTTCAGGTTTAACACAGCCCAAAAGTAATTATGAATATTCTGTGGTTTGCAACATATTCATTGCAATATATTTTCACTTTTTCAGTTTTACACTTATTATAGTGTTTCATGAGGATTCCATATTCACAATCTCATCATACAATTAACATGGTATATCCATCATTATATAGAAGATAAGTATGTGAAGAAAATCTTAAAATTTGACAAGGGATGACATAGCTAAGGGAATAAACAAACAGTGGAAGCCTTGTTCATTATCAGATAATGTAAAGGATATCATCATATTTTTAGTTTATGGCTAGCATAAAAGATCTGTAATAATTTACAAAATCAATCCATTGCTTTTTTTGCCAATTGAAGCTACAGGCATACAAAACATACATGATGTCAATGTTCTCCACTAGAAATTCTGATAGGCTGGTGGTTATTAGGCTCTATTTTTTTTTTCAAATTTTTACGAATTTTTTTCTTTTTTTTGAGACCTTTAAAGATGTGGTTATCTGTCAACAGGGTACAAATCGCAACAACTGGACCTAGAATCTTCATTCTTGTCATGCAAGGAGGCCCATGAAAGGTGCCTGTGGAAACTTGAAATTAGGTCTCTGTTACCCATATCCTTCAAGCTATAGGACTCCAAAGTATCCCTCAGAATAATGGACAATTTGATACAAAAACTGAAGTATCTGAACAACTAATGCAGAGATCACCATGATTTTTTGCATGGATATTGACCATTAAGTGTTTTTATTAGTTTCTGCAGACTGGTGGAGCCACCTGTATTTTTGTATCCGCCAAAACGAAGTTTTGCGGATACTATGTTTTTGACCGAGTTCCTCCGCCGCCGCCGCGTTCGTTTCCAGAGAGCTCCTCGGAGACTAATGGACCGATTTTTCCCAAACTTACACCTATTATCGGGTCACATGTGAACTGGTGCCTAACCAATTTGCATTGACCTCTGACCTTTCCTCTCTATCCAGTGTCAATTTGTGGGTCTGTTTCCACTCATAAACCCTCATATCTCGGGAACCGTTTGACCGATCAGGAAATAAAATTGATACAAATGTAGCCCTTGGATTGCTTTATAACATACACAAAAAATGGTGGCGCCACCTGTAACCATGTTTGCACAGTGTCCATCTGTTCATCTGCCTTGGGTTAAAATCACTCATATCTCTGCAGTGAATTGACTAATTCACCTGAAATTCGTCATGTGTATACATCCAGGATAGCTTTCTTGATTTTATGACAGGTGGCGCCACCTACGTTCACGTTCACACTGATGACATCCAAGCTTATATCTCGGGAACCGTTTGACCGATCAGGAAATAAAATTTATACAAATGTAGCCCTTTGATAGCTCTGTAACATACACAAAAAATGGTGGCGCCACCTGTAACAATGTTTGCACAGCGTCTGTCTGTTAGTCTGCCGTGGCCTAAAATTACTCATTTCTCTGTAGTGGATCGACATAACTGCCTAAAATTTTGCAGGTTTATACATCGTGGACAGCTTTCTTGATTTTATGACAGGTGGCGCCACCTACATTCTAGTTAATGCTGGACACATCCAAGCTCATATCTCAGGAACCATTTGACCGATTGGGCCAAAATTGTGCATGTGTTTAGATCTCACATAGGTCTTTATCATGCACAAAACTGGAGGGGTTACCTGGAAAGATTTTTGCACAGTGTTTGTCTGTTTGTCTGCCATGGGCAAAAATCGCTCATATACATGTAGTGGTTTGACTTTTCTGCCTAAAATTTTGCAGGTGTATACAACTTGGACAGCTTTCTGGATTTGTGGTAGGTGGCACAACCTACATACACATTTAGGCTGCAGACATCCATGCTAATATGCAACATACCTCACTCTATTTCCCCTTGCCACTCAATCCATGCCTCACTATCTGATTTTGGCAGATACATGTAGTCACTTGTCGGTTACCCGTATTCTAGTTTTAAAAGTTTACACATTTTTCTCTATTTTTGAGATATATAAATACAGACTAAATCTTGGCCTGTTGGTTAATCTGTTTGATGCTTCAGTTGAATGGGTATATACTACCATTCTGATGATAAAATTTCCTTTTGCGAATCTCTTCCCAGTCAGCTGAGCGTCATGACCCATGGGTCACTTGTTTATTGTATGATTAAAAATTTAATCTGCATGGTTTTTTTATGCATGTAGGAACATTGGGAGCAAGAGGTAGGGCATGTGTAATTTGTTTTTGTATGAGCTGTAATACGAACAACGAATAGAATGCAAATATAGAAATTTATTGTATCAGCCACACTTAAAGACCAGCTGTTATGACAGCACACTGAGTGAATATACCTTCCTAGAAGCCACAGTCAGAATATGTATCAATGTTAAACAATATCCATGCCATTAGGCATTGTGTAATTAAAAAGCAATTAGGGAACCAGGGTCAGTCTGTAAGGCCAGTCCTTGTTACTACTGACTACTGTATGTCTGGCAGGGACAGGGAAAGCGTGGTGGGTACAGATGAAAGAGTGGCGGGTAACATTAAAGGCTGGCGGTGCGCCAGGCTATATTAGCTAGTGGAGAACCCTGGATATGTTAGTGAAACTACAGTATAAAGGACTATTCCTCAGTGTAAATGGAACAACATTTTAAATTTGGGAAAAACTTCTTTTGCATTTATCACAAAATGTAATCCCTTGTGATCGAAAAGCCAATAAAAGTATCTGGTTATAAGCTTAAAGTAAGAGCATTCTTTTATAAATTGGCAGTAATGGAGGTAGGAGAGTCACATATAGGCGGGGAACTGTCGGTTTTTCCTTGTTGAAGCATGAGTATCTAGCAAACTTGCGCGAGTGTCTATCAAAGTTTGAATCCTCATTGCAAAACTTGCTATACGCAATTATTGCAAACTTGCTAGCAATTTGCTCTCAATTTTGCATCATTCTCACTCATCCTGTTTTGACCGTCCCCATCACGCAAATTGCTAGCAATTTAGCAACTTTGCAATCCTCCATGTAACAGCCGTCCCCATAACGCAATTTGCTAGCAATTTGCTCGCAATTTTGCAACTTTCTCAATCATCCTGTTTTGACCGTCCCCATCAAGCAATTTGCTAGCAATTTAGCAACTTTGCAATCCTCCATGTAACAGCCGTCCCCATTACGCAATTTGCTAGCAATTTGCTCGCAATTTTGCAACTTTCTCGCCGTACCTGTGATGGCCGGCCCCATCAGCAATTTGCTAGCAATTTGCACGCAATTTTGCAACTTACTCACTCATCCTGTTATGACCGTCCCCATCACGCAATTTGCTAGCAATTTAGCAACTTTGCCATCCTCCATGTAACAGCCGTCCCCATCACGCAATTTGCTAGCAATTCGCTTGCAATTTTGCAATTTTCTCGCCCTCCCTGTGATGGCCGGCCCCATCACGCAATTGCTAGCAATTTGCTCGCAATTTTGCAACTTTCTCCCCCTCCATGTAACAGCCGTCCCCATAACGCAATTTGCTAGCAATTTGCACGCAATTTTGCAACTTACTCACTCTTCCTGTTTTGACCGTCCCCATCACGCAATTTGCTAGCAATTTAGCAACTTTGCCATCCTCCATGTAACAGGCGTCCCCATAACGCAATTTGCTAGCAATTTGCTCGCAATTTTCAGCTTTCTCGCCCCTCCTGTGATGGCCGGCCCCATCACGCAATTTGCTAGCAATTTAGCAACTTTGCTATCCTTCTTGTAACAGCCATCCCCATCACGCAATTTGCTAGCATTTTGCTCGCAATTTAGCCACCTTTTCACCCTCCCTGTGATGGCCGTCCCCATCACGCAATTTGCTAGCAATTTAGCAACTTTGCCATCCTCCATGTAACAGCGGTCCCCATAACGCAATTTGCTTGCATTTTGCTCGCAATTTTGCAACTTTCTCGCCCTCCCTGTGATGGCCGGCCCCATCACGCAATTTGCTAGCAATTTCCACGCAATTTTGCAACTTTCTCACTCATCCTGTAATGACCGTCCCCATCACGCAATTTGCCCGCAATTTTGCAACTTTCTCGCCCTCCCTGTGACGGCCGCCCCAATCACGCAATTTACCAGCAATTTGGCAACTTTGCCGCGAGTGTCTATCAAAGTTTGAATCCTTACTGAAAAATACTTGCTATGCGCAATTTTTGCAAAGTTGCTAGCATTTGGCCAGCAATTATGCAACTTTCTCGCCCTCCCTGTGACTGCCGTTCCCATCACGCAATTCGCTAGCAATTTAGCAACTTTACCATCCTCCTTGTAACAGCCGTCCCCATCACGTACACTGGTACCCCGCTCTATTATGGCACCGCTGCTCTAGGCCAATCATAGAGACGGGCATACAACGCCATCTTATGTACTCCCGGCAGACTGGTTCCAACTCCAGTATGTATTATATATGATAAAGATAAGCATTTCGTTTGCTCAGAGAAGTTACAAAAGGTTGGCTGAACATAACGTGTGCAATTAATGATTAGATTAATAGATATTAATAATAAATCACTGCAACGCACAGTGGAATATCAGAGATCCAGTATATCGTATTATCTATACATCCATCATTCATTTTTTTGTGCAAGAAATCATTCTTCAATATTTAAAAACTAGAAATAACTAAAGAAAGTTATTTTTTAAGAAATCTTCATGGATTATCAACCAGGAACGCGTGAACGTCCATGACAACCGGTATGAGGGTGCATAATGGAGCTGGAACAAGTCTTCAGGTAAGTCAGGAGTTGCAACTGGGAGTACTTAACGTGACGTTGTACGCCTGTCTCTTTGGTTGGCTGAGGGCCATAATAGAGCAGGGTACCTGTCTACGATCCTGTACACCAGGGGCGTACTCGAAAATTCGAAACTGGTTTCGGTTCTGGGAAAACCGGTTCTGTATGGTTTCACCTTTATTTTTAAGTGGACGGTTTCGGTTTTAATAGAAAATATTGATACCATCGTAAATTATTTATTATTAATGAAATAAATTAATGATGAAAGTTTTCTCAAACGCTAGAGATCCTTGCCTTGGCATGATTAATTGTGACTGGCAAATATATATTAAATTATGATGAAAATAGACTGTTTCTCTCCATCTTATAACATGTGCATGTGTCAGACGGCATGGACGCACAGGATACGTGCGGCTCATCTTTAGCCATACATGGTTATATATATAGTAGGGAATATTGAATTCAAAACATTTCCGAAAGAATGTTTATATCTCAATCATTTCTGAATTAAATCTAACAGGCATTAACAGTATACATTAATAAAATAATTAACAGAATTGCACTCCCTTTTGCCCACCTCCTTCTTTCCAGTATAATTATCGAGTGGGCGGTTTTTGCGAAACCGAAACCATCTCCGGAGATGATTTCGCAGTTTCGCCAAAACCAGTTTCGGTTTCGCTATTAATAAGTGAACGGTTTCGCTGAACCGAAACCAGTTTCACACTCTCGAGATAAATTATCGTGTTAGCCCGCTTTCATCGCCCATGCTTCTAAATGGTACTGATTAATAAACACAAAGAAACCGATATGTGGCCAATAAATTAAAAAAAAATAATTAAATTGTGAGGATAGGTATTCAGTTCCATCGGGGAGCAAACAAACTAAGATTTCATCCGTATCGGACTTACAAGTGACTGTGTGAATGTGCGTCTGCACCAACACTGGTATATGTGGACTTGCTCTTTATCTCATATTTTCTCGCTAAAAGTCGTAGGTAAAGGCCATTTTGCCCAGCTTTTTTGATTGTTCGTCTATAAGAATGTCATTATTTAAAAAAAAATAACCGTGCGGCAGAACATCCGTGCGGCAGAGTTAACCTAATTATGCCCCGGCTTGGTGATAAGTTACGGTCTGTTGAGCACTGTTATGAGCTGGAGCCTAGTGTAACTGTAGTCTCTTTCCCGGGATCTGCAATCAACTAAGGGTTCAAACTGAACGAACGACATACCAAGAAGTGTTAACTCTTTTAATTAATGAATATGCAGAATATAAATATTGACTTCCGTTTGTTCAAATAATTCATAAAATCACACCAGTATGTCAGTTAATCGGAGCATTTTTTCTCACGATCGCAGACCAAATCGGACCGGGCAATTTGCCCGGGGGGGGGGGGGGGGGCTACTTTCCACGGGGAAGCCGAGTAGTCTGGCACCCCATGCTTGGTAAGGGCCATAATAGTGCAGGGTACCAGTCTAGGAAGCATAGATCAAAAGCCGATTACCGCCGGGACAATATGACTGGGCAATAAAATTCCGAGGACAGCTTGTCCTTGATTTCAGAGTAGACACTCTTTTTCTTCGCCCAACAAATTTCAGATAAGTCAGCCGATGTATTCGTCATTGAGCATTTCGCTTGTACCGGGACTGCGTATTTTATTTACATAAGCAAAACACTGATCTCTTGCTCAATTTCACGTCTGTTCACGGCATATTAATTTTGAATACATTGCTTGACTAGGAACTATTAATCCAATAGATTCTAACTCAACGAATAGTGTTTCAGGTCAAAACCACGGAATTTCAAAACCACGATATTTTCTGAATCCACAGTATAATATACTGCATGATACTAATGAAAGGGTAACCCTATATATTAACGCGCCCCTGGTTTCAAATTTCTGTATGGGCAACTGCGGACCTCAGGTAACATGATAATTATTATAGTAATGCATCAGCATCAACAAACCAGTTGAAGGCCAGCTGGGATATGTTTATTAATGTTTACATCATTTTTTAGTGGAAACAAGCTGCACAAATACTGATTTTTTTATGAAATATTATAGTCCTTTGTGCACTCATGTTGTGTATAACTGTGATCATGTTTGTAAGTTCCGTCGCAAATGTATTATTAAGATGCTCATGCAGCCATGTTCACTGGTGCTCTATATACAATGCATGTATTGTATTGAGCCAATACATTTTATTGTATTACTCTCTCTTGGTCGCTCAGGTCGAAAATTGCTAGCAATTTGCAGATACCCCGCGGCCAATTTTTTTTTCTGATAAATCCGCAAATTGCTAGCAAATTTCTACTTTGACAACCAGGCCCCCTCTCTCCTGGTCGCTCAGGTCGAAAATTGCTAGCAAATTGCTACTTTGACAACCAGGCCCCCTCTATCCTGGGCGCCCGGGTCACAAATTGCAAGCAAGTTGCCGATACCCCCGGGCCAATTTTTTTTTTCTGGTAAATCCGCATATTGCTAGCAAATTGCTACTTTGACAGCCAGGCCCCTTCTCTCCTGGTCGCTCAGGTCGCAAATTGCTAGCAATTTGCCGAACCCCCCGGCCAATTTTTTTTTCTGGTAAATCCGCAAATTGCTAGCAAATTGCTACTTTGACAGCCAAGTCCCTTCTCTCATGGTCGTTTAGGTCGCAAATTTCTAGCAATTTGCGGATACCCCCCTGGTCAAATTTTTTTTCTGGTAAATCCGCAAATTGCTAGCAAATTGCTACTTTGACAGCCAGGCCCCTTCTCTCATGGTCGTTTAGGTCGCAAATTGCTAGCAATTTGCCGATACCCCGCGGCAAATTTTTTTTTCTGGTAAATCCGCAAATTGCTAGCAAATTGCTACTTTGACAACCAGGCCCACTCTCTCTTGGTCGCTCAGGTCGCAAATTGCTAGCAATTTGCGGATACCCCCCGGCCAATTTTTTTTTCTGGTAAATCCGCAAATTGCTAGCAAATTGCTACTTTGACAACCAGTCCCCTTCTCTCATGGTCGTTTAGGTCGCCAATTGCTAGCAATTTGCCGATACCCCCCTGGCCCACTTTTTTCTGGTAAATCCGCAAATTGCTAGCAAATTTCTACTTTGACAGCCAGGCCCCTTCTCTCATGGTCGTTTAGGTCGCAAATTGCTAGCAATTTGCCGATACCCCGCGGCAATTTTTTTTTTTTCTGGTAAATCCGCAAATTGCTAGCAAATTGCTACTTTGACAACCAGGCCCCTTCTCTCATCGTCGTTTAGGTCGCAAATTGCTAGCAATTTGCCGATACCCCGCGGCAAATTTTTTTTTTCTGGTAAATCCGCAAATTGCTAGCAAATTGCTACTTTGACAACCAGGCCCCCTCTCTCTTGGTCGCTCAGGTCGCAAATTGCTAGCAATTTGAGGATACCCCGCGGCCAATTTTTTTTTTTTTCTGGTAAATCCGCAAATTGCTAGCAAATTGCTACTTTGACAACCAGGCCCCCTCTCTCTTGGTCGCTCAGGTCGCAAATTGCTAGCAATTTGAGGATACCCCCCGGCCATTTTTTTATTTTCTGGTAAATCCGCAAATTGCTAGCAAATTGCTACTTTGACAACCAGGCCCCTTCTCTCATGGTCGTTTAGGTCGCAAATTGCTAGCAATATGCCGATACCCCGCGGCAAATTTTTTTTCCGGTAAATCCGCAAATTGCTAGCAAATTGCTACTTTGACAACCAGGCCCCTTCTCTCATGGTCGTTTAGGTCGCAAATTGCCAGCAATTTGCCGATACCCCGCGGCAAATTTTTTTTCTGGTAAATCCGCAAATTGCTAGCAAATTGCTACTTTGACAGCCAGGCCCCTTCTCTCCTGGTCGTTTAGGTCGCAAATTGCTAGCAATTTGCGGATACCCCCCTGGCCAATTTTTTTTTTTTTTTCTGGTAAATCCGCAAATTGCTAGCAAATTGCTACTTTGACAGCCAGGCCCCTTCTCTCATGGTCGTTTAGGTCGCAAATTGCTAGCAATTTGCGGATACCGCCCGGCCAATTTTTTTTTTTCTGGTAAATCAGCAAATTGCTACTTTGACAACCAGGCCCCCTCTCTCCTGGGCGCCCAGGTATGAAATTGCAAGCAATTTGCCGAAACCCTCCGGCCAATTTTTTTTTCTGGTAAATCCGCAAATTGCTAGCAAATTGCTTCTTTGACTGCCAGGCCCCTTCTCTCATGGTCGTTTAGGTCGCAAATTGCTAGCAATTTGCCGATACCCCCGGCCAATTTTTTTTTCTGGTAAATCCGCAAATTGCCAGCAAATTGCTACTTTGACAGCCAGGCCCCTTCTCTCCTGGTCGTTTAGGTCGCAAATTGCTAGCAATTTGCGGATACCCCCCTGGCCAATTTTTTTTTTCTGGTAAATCCGCAAATTGCTAGCAAATTGATACTTTGACAACCAGGCCCCTTCTCTCATGGTCGTTTAAGTCGCAAATTGCTAGCAATTTGCGGATACCCCCCTGACCATTTTTTCTTTCTGGTAAATCGGCAAATTGCTAGCAAATTGCTTCTTTGACTGCCAGGCCCCTTCTCTCATGGTCGTTTAGGTCGCAAATTGCTAGCAATTTGCCGATACCCCCGGCCAATTTTTTTTTCTGGTAAATCCGCAAATTGCTAGCAAATTGCTACTTTGACAGCCAGGCCCCTTCTCTCCTGGTCGTTTAGGTCGCAAATTGCTAGCAATTTGCGGATACCCCGCTGGCCATTTTTTTTTTTCTAGTAAATCCGCAAATTGCTAGCAAATTGCTACTTTGACAGCCAGGCCCCTTCTCTCATGGTCGTTTAGGTCGCAAATTGCTAGCAATTTGCGGATACCGCCCGGCCAATTTTTTTTTTTTTCTGGTAAATCCGCAAATTGCTAGCAAATTGCTACTTTGACAGCCAGGCCCCTTTCTCTCATGGTCGTTTAGGTCGCAAATTGCTGGCAATTTGCCGATACCCCCGGCCAATTTTTTTTTTCTGGTAAATCCGCAAATTGCCAGCAAATTGCTACTTTGACAGCAAGGCCCCTTCTCTCCTGGTCGTTTAGGTCGCAAATTGCTAGCAATTTGCGGATACCCCCCTGGCCAATTTTTTTTTTCTGGTAAATCCGCAAATTGCAAGCAAATTGCCACTTTGACAACCAGGCCCCTTCTCTCATGGTCGTTTAAGTCGCAAATTGCTAGCAATTTGCGGATACCCCCCTGGCCATTTTTTTTTCTGGTAAATCGGCAAATTGCTAGCAAATTGCTTCTTTGACTGCCAGGCCCCTTCTCTCATGGTCGTTTAGGTCGCAAATTGCTAGCAATTTGCCGATACCCCCGGCCAATTTTTTTTTCTGGTAAATCCGCAAATTGCTAGCAAATTGCTACTTTGACAGCCAGGCCCCTTCTCTCCTGGTCGTTTAGGTCGCAAATTGCTAGCAATTTGCGGATACCCTGCTGGCCATTTTTTCTTTCTGGTAAATCCGCAAATTGCTAGCAAATTGCTACTTTGACAGCCAGGCCCCTTCTCTCATGGTCGTTTAGGTCGCAAATTGCTAGCAATTTCCGGATATCGCCCGGCCAATTTTTTTTTTTTTTTCCTGGTAAATCCGCAAATTGCTAGCAAATTGCTACTTTGACAGCCAGGCCCCTTTCTCTCATGGTCGTTTAGGTCGCAAATTGCTGGCAATTTGCCGATACCCCCGGCCAATTTTTTTTTTCTGGTAAATCCGCAAATTGCCAGCAAATTGCTACTTTGACAGCAAGGCCCCTTCTCTCCTGGTCGTTTAGGTCGCAAATTGCTAGCAATTTGCGGATACCCCCCTGGCCAATTTTTTTTTTCTGGTAAATCCGCAAATTGCAAGCAAATTGCCACTTTGACAACCAGGCCCCTTCTCTCATGGTCGTTTAAGTCGCAAATTGCTAGCAATTTGCGGATACCCCCCTGGCCATTTTTTTTCTGGTAAATCGGCAAATTGCTAGCAAATTGCTTCTTTGACTGCCAGGCCCCTTCTCTCCTGGTCGTTTAGGTCGCAAATTGCTAGCAATTTGCCGATACCCCCGGCCAATTTTTTTTTCTGGTAAATCCGCAAATTGCTAGCAAATTGCTACTTTGACAGCCAGGCCCCTTCTCTCCTGGTCATTTAGGTCGCAAATTGCTAGCAATTTGCGGATACCCTGCTGGCCATTTTTTTTTTCTGGTAAATCCGCAAATTGCTAGCAAATTGCTACTTTGACAGCCAGGCCCCTTCTCTCATGGTCGTTTAGGTCGCAAATTGCTAGCAATTTCCGGATACCGCCCGGCCAATTTTTTTTTTTTCTGGTAAATCGGCAAATTGCTAGCAAATTGCTTCTTTGACTGCCAGGCCCCTTCTCTCATGGTCGTTTAGGTCGCAAATTGCTAGCAATTTGCCGATACCCCTGGCCAATTTTTTTTTTCTGGTAAATCCGCAAATTGCTAGCAAATTGCTACTTTGACAGCCAGGCCCCTTCTCTCCTGGTCGTTTAGGTCGCAAATTGCTAGCAATTTGCGGATACCCCGCTGGCCATTATTTTTTTCTGGTAAATCCGCAAATTGCTAGCAAATTGCTACTTTGACAGCCAGGCCCCTTCTCTCATGGTCGTTTAGGTCGCAAATTGCTAGCAATTTCCGGATACCGCCCGGCCAATTTTTTTTTTTCTGGTAAATCCGCAAATTGCTAGCAAATTGCTACTTTGACAGCCAGGCCCCTTTCTCTCATGGTCGTTTAGGTCGCAAATTGCTAGCAATTTGCCGATACCCCCGGCCAATTTTTTTTCTGGTAAATCCGCAAATTGCTAGCAAATTGCTACTTTGACAGCCAGGCCCCCTCTCTCCTGGGCGCCCAGATCGGAAATTGCAAGCAATTTGCCGATACCCCCCGGCCAATTTTTTTTTCTAGTAAATCCGCAAATTGCTAGCAAATTGCTACTTTGACAGCCAGGCCCCTTCTCTCCTAGTCGCTCAGGCCGCAAATTGCTAGAAATTTGCGGATACCCCCTGGCCATTTTTTTTTCTGGTAAATCCGCAAATTGCTAGCAAATTGCTACTTTGACAACCAGGCCCCCTCTCTCCTGGGCGCCCATTTCGCAAATTTCTGGCAATTTGCCCGATACCCCCAGGCCAATTTTTTTTTCTGGTAAATCCGCAAATTGCTAATTTGTCAGCCGGGCCCCCTCTCTCCTGGTCGCTCAGGTCACTAATTGCTAGCAATTTGCGGATATTCCCCGGCCAAATTTTTTTCTGGTAAATCCGCAAATTGCTACTTTGACAGCCAGGCCCCCTCTCTCCTAGGCGCCCAGGTCGCAAATTGCTAGCAATTTGCGGATACCCCATGGCCAATTTTTTTTTCTGGTAAAGCCGCAAATTGCTAGCAAATTGCTACTTTGACAGCCAGGCCCCTTCTCTCCTTGTCGCTCAGGTCGCAAATTGCTAGCAATTTGCGGATACCCCCCTGCCAATTTTTTTTTCTGTTAAATCCGCAAATTGCTAGCAAATTGCTACTTTGAGAACCAGGCCCCTTGTCTCCTGGGCGCCCAGGTCGCAAATTGCTAGCAATTTGCGGATACCCCCCGGCCAATTTTTTTTTCTGTTAAATCCGCAAATTGCTAGCAAATTGCTACTTTGAGAACCAGGCCCCTTGTCTCCTGGGCGCCCAGGTCGCAAATTGCTAGCAATTTGCGGATACCCCCCGGCCAATTTTTTTTTTCTGGTAAATCCGCAAATTGCTAGCAAATTGCTACTTTGACAACCAGGCCCCCTCTCTCCTGGTCTCCCAGTTCGCAAATTGCTGGTAATTTGCCGATACCCCCAGGCCAATTTTTTTTTCTGGTAAATCCGCAAATTGCTACTTTGACAGCCAGGCCCCCTCTCTCCTGGTCTCCCAGGTCGCAAATTGCTGGCAATTTGCCGATACCCCCCTGGCCAATTTTTTTCTAGCAAATCCGCAAATTGCTAGCAAATTGCTACTTTGACAGCAAGGCCCCCTCTCCCCTGGTCTCCCAGTTCGCAAATTGCTAGCAATTTGCTGGCACCTCCCGCCTTTTTTTCTCAGGGAAACGTCTTGGAAATAAAAAAAAATTCCATAAGCTTAAGTACAGGGAATACAGGAAAACCGACAGTTCCCCGCCTCCCTCAGAGTCAGAGAACTGTGTTCATAAGGAAATCCTGAAGAAGTGTTGTATTCATTTGTTGCTTTTTTTTTTGGTATCACGGTTTAATTTGTTTAGTTTGAATAAAGTAATCCTAAATTTTTAATTTGTTGAGCATATTTCTTTAATGCATTTAGTTGTTTATCAATAAAACGTAGTTAAACTACAAGTCATAGGTGAGGGTAAATAAGGTTTTAGGCAGTTAAAGGCAGTTTTAGGCAGGTTATAACCTATTTTAGGCAGTTAAAGGCAGGTTTTAGGCTCTGTCCTGCCGAAAACAGGTTTTGGGCAGCCTAAAACCCAACCCTGCTGATACCAACCACACATTACTTTCGATCATTTGAACTGCTCATACTGTATAGAACCGGGTATTTTAGAAACCATGTAATTTTTGCGAATCTAATCTCACGAGCTACCCTTAATTCACGAAATTTAAACGCTCGCAAAATAACATGGCATACTCAGCAATCTCATGGAAGTAAGCATGCCCATTGCAAGAATATAAGGTTCAGTTTATCTGGACCTTTTTAAATTGAGTTTTATTTGTATAAGTTCAGTAAAACACACGTCTTTAAAAATAGTTTAATGTCGTATAAACAAATACAAACATTTTCACATATTTTCTAACTCCAACTAAATATTTTTTGTGTAAAAAATGTTTCAAGCAATTCGCGAAAATTCCATGATCGCAAGTGTTCGGACCTTACCAATTTGTAAATAAGTTCTACAGTACATCCATATATTCCCACCAATGATAATTTATAAATTATTCTGCCGGGCCGGGTAAGGCCAATAGCGATGGATCAAACGGGTCAAGATTTGTCGATAGTTTATGTTCAGTCAGGCATCTATGTATCATATTATATACAAGGGCACCGCAAAACGGAGCATCCCCTCGGACGGGGCATAATAGAATGGGTGTATTACATACACTGTTATAGACTTATGTATTTTTGCACAACCTCGCATGTTTCTTTATACACAACAGTGTTGTGAGATTACCCCTGTACAGTACACTGCATTAACACTCGTCCGTCTAATTTGCATGCCCTGTGGACTTCACATATCATTATGTGTAATGTTTTCCAGCGACCCGACATGTCGCCACAGGTGGTCAGAGGATGTCCGGCCTTGGCTACTCTGGAGTGCTGGTGTATAAGCCGCTGTGGACCTAGCAAAGGCCATGCAGATGTGCTGTGCCAGCAAGTTGGTCATGACCCGTATGGACGCGGCATCTGGCGCGATTTCATTCGCGTGTGCTGTTGTATATAACTGCATCTACAGCCAAAGGTTCCAAGTGACACAGGCGCCAGAAAGAGGAAACAGCAGCTGCAGCTAACAACGTGTTTGACTCAGGCTAAATTCGGCAGCATGTATGGTAAAATAATTTCCTAATTTTATTATAAGTGTCTGACATGTTCGCAGGTATGTCTAATTTTTGTTAGAATTAAAACAGTCACATGTAGATCAGTATCGTTTATGTTTAATGATCATTTACTACAAGATATATGCATCGTTAGGCCCAAACTAGCTTAAAACGGTAAACTCCCTCCAGTTGTCCTGAGTATATTAGGGTGTCACAGGTTGACTGCTGAAAACGATAATTATTACTATATTTTTACATGTGACTCAGTTTTCTAACCCTGCCCTCAACTTTCCCCGAGCCCGTAAGGTCCTGTAACCTTAAATCCCTGATCTGTTTTCAAGTTTTTACTGAGTGCAGTGGACCATGTCAGGTCCAGCCTTTCAATGCCCTGTGTATTCATTGGGTTTTAAATTGTTCTATTTTCTGCTTGTTAAGAATCCCCTTTCTCCCTGTCACACGTCCTTTCTTATGCCCTGGTAATCACACAACTCAAAGTGAGGCTGTAATGTTTCTGTGTCTTGGTGCATGGGGAATCTTGTGTAAAGGCCAGAGTTGGTCTGTGAACCTGGAACCGAGAGGTTCACCTATGAGCTGAACACACACACACAAAAAAAAACATAGAAGCGAAGTCAGAGGACATTTTTGCCAAATGAACAATGGTAAACCAAACTCTAAACCAAACTGTACAGTGACTGAAGTTACATGTTAATATTTGGCAATGCATTACTCTACACAAGCAGCAAAAATGTTGGGAAACCAGGCACCGGAAGTAAACCTGTGAGGGATGGTTTCCATGAAAACCAAACGCCACCACTACCAACCTGTGACAACAGACGTTCCTAAAACTCTGACGCAATGTTGGTGAGCCTGTTACAATTTTCCTTATTGCATTGTAAAGACACTGTATTGCAGCCTCATAAGAACATAACTGGTTATATATTTTCATTACTATCATTTTTACTCCATTAACTTGTGCCGTGCCCTGTTGAAATCCGGTCTTAATTTAAATCCTATATATCCTTCTAGCTTTTCTGTCTAAAAACTCCCTTCTTGTGACACATTTCTCTTGGGAAGATTTTATTGCGAACCGTAAAGATTAAATAAGGGTTTTATTTGTCTTCAGATATCGCACTTTTGGGAAGGTCCCTCTGGTACCTGTAGCAGTTCCTGTGTCAACTTTAAATCGGCGTCAGCTACCAGCCAAGTCAACTTATTGAAATTCACTGTATATATAGTCAATACAAAAAGTTTGTTGTATACCTGCTGTCTTAGTTGTTTGTTCATGGGTGTGTGTGAGAGTGCTTGGCTATTCTTGGGCATCCTTCCTTAATATTTCAAACGAACCTGGCCACGGGCCAGGGTGACCCCGTGACACTGGCGAGCGTGCCAGGATGCCTACGAACTGTCGGGTACTTTTCCGCACTCCTCGAACAAGCAGAAGGCTTGAAAATTGGCATTCCTCTGAACTTTATATATTTCTCCCTAGTGAGAGAGAAATCCTCAGGTGTATGTAGTGTCAAAGTCTTTTTCATGTTTGCTGGTTGTTTTGTGGCCATGCATGACTGCGCAGGTAGTCTTTAGTCTACGGACAAAGATACTGCGGTGATTTCGGTCTATGTACCTGTTGACTCCTGGGGTTGGCTACGGCCTGTATTGTTTTAACAGCTACGGCTGGGGTAATGGTCGAATACGCTAAGGCGATTGGCCTTGCTTTGTTTTTTGTGTTCAGTTAGGGTTTCCCTATGGGGAAGGAGCATTGAAGCTCAGTTTGGTACCATAAACTTGGTGGTGTATCTACGTGTAGGTAGATACTGTAACGGCGATAAACAGCCGTTTGTGTTTTGTCTTCTGGGTGCAACCGGAGATTGCACCACACCGCTGTTCGTGTTCGTGTTTCATAAATTAGAAATGGAACACTTAAAAGAGCTAGTTGCCTTGGGTAAAGAGCTTGGGTATTCAGGCTCTGAGTTGCAACAGTTTGTAGAAACTGAACGTGTGCGCCTAGAGAAAAAAGTAAGAGATGACGCTGAACGCGAAGAACGGTTAATTAAACGCGAAGAAGCGCGTCAAGACGCGATACGTCAGGAAAAGGAAGCTGAGCGTAAACATGATGAGAAAATGTTACAATTAAAAAAACAAATGGCTGACAAATCACGTGAAAATGGTGAACAATCTGAAAGATCACCAATTATCAACTTCATCCCTCCAAAAATTCCGCCATTTGATGAGAATCGTGATCGTTTAGACTCTTATCTCGAACGATTCGAGCGTTTTGCGAAAGGGCAGAAATGGGACCCTATCTGAATGGGCCATGAGACTTAGTGCCTTGTTAAAGGGCAAGTCGTTAGAAGTTTACACGCAGATGCCCCTTTCTGATGCGATGGACTATGATAAACTGAAAACAGCGTTATTGCGTCGTTTTCGTTTGACAGAGGAGGGCTATAAGACAAAATTCCGAACAAGTAGACCGGAAAGGAATGAGGCACCAGGTCAATTCACATCGCGTTTATGCGGATTATTTGATAACTGGGTGAAAATGGCAGGCATCCATCTGACATATGATCAATTAAGAGATTTAATTCTTAGGGAACAGTTTATGAACTGCTGTTGCAAGGAATTATCAGTATTTCTCAGAGAAAGAAAATGTACTAGTTTAGACACTGTTACAGAATTGGCTGAGCGTTTTAATGAGGCTCATGGGTATTACACTCACAGTTTATGGGCAAGGAAAGATGGGCATGGACAGAAACAAAAGCCACTTGAAAGGCACCAGCCTAAGGCAGAAGACTTCCGCAGTCCCCCTGCATCAGGTAAGTCTCCAGTTTCCATTAAAGATGTCTCTAGGCTCACTTGTCACTTCTGTAAACGTCCCGGGCACTTTGCTCGTGATTGTCCAGAAAGAAAAGGTTTCTCTGCCCAGAAACAGAGGTCTCTTGCTCAGGCATTAGATGTAGACAATTCACTAGGTAACAAACCTCAACATGAAGCAATAGCTGATAGAGTAGCAAAAGCAGTTTTGAAGGCCATGGAAGATGTGATACCAGGTAAGAGTAATGACTCTAAATCTGATAACACAGGAGCAGCTTGTTTAGCTAGCAAATTAGAAGACTGCTGCACAAATGAGGGTCGTGTAACTCTCCAGTGTGGACATAAACTTGATGTTCTTAGCTTATCATGTCAAGAAGGTATAGACAAGGTTTCTCAAGGTCACGCATGTAAGATGCCAACCAGCGATGGCTACTTGGACAGTAAACAGGTTACTGTTCTTCGTGATTCTGGGTGCAGCACTGCTGTTGTAAGACTAGAATTAGTTCAACCAGAGCAATTCACTGGTAATAAACAAACATGTGTCTTGATTGATGGCACCGTCCGTGAATTCCCCTTAGCTCACGTGAATGTATCTTCACCATATTATTGTGGAGAAGTAGAGGCACTCTGTATAGCAAAGCCAGTGTATGATGTCATCATAGGAAACATACCTGGGGCTAGAGAAGTCAATGATCCCGATCTGACATGGAAAGCGCCGATTCTTGGCAAAGGTAAGACTGTACTGCATAACAGTGAGCATGTAGACTGCCACGCTGTAGAGACTAGAGCAGCAAACGCTAAAAAGGAAAAACCTGTTGTGGCCCTTAAAGTGACAAGTCCAATCTCAGATGTAACTCCTTCTGATTTCTTGGCTGCACAAAAAGATGATGACAGCTTAGCTCACTTATGGCAGAAAGCCAAGCTGCCACAGGAAGGTAGGTATCAGTTCCATGTGAAAAACAATTACCTTGTCAGGGTCACCTCGGGCAGGTTAGCAACTGACAAGCCACGGTCACAGGTTATTGTGCCAACAAAATATAGGGCCAATATTGTAAAACTGGCTCATGATGGATAAATGTCAGCTCATCTAGGGATTGCACGTACCTTTGAGAAAGTCTCATCTCAATTTTTCTGGCCAAACATGCACAATGATGTAAGTACCTATTGCAAATCTTGTGACATATGTCAGCGGACTCTCCCGAAGGGCAAGGTCGCCAAGGTGCCTCTAGGCAAAGTACCTATCATAGATGAACCTTTCCATAGGGTTGCGGTTGATATTGTGGGTCCAATAAAACCTGTATCAGACAAAGGTAACAGATACCTGCTTACCCTCATTGACAATGCTACTAGATACCCAGAGGCTGTAGCGTTGCCTAACATTGATACTGAAACCATAGCCGAGGCACTTGTAGACATTTATTCCAGAGTAGGAATCCCGTCTGAAGTATTGAGTGATATGGGCGCACAGTTTACGTCAGCCATCATGCAAGAGGTGAGTCGTTAGTTGTCTATTAGACAATTGTGTACTACCCCTTATCATCCTTTGTGTAATGGGCTCATTGAGTCTTTCCATTCCACATTAAAACTCATGCTAAAGCGACTCTGTGCTGAACGTCCTAGGGACTGGGACAGATACCTCAATGCTGTGCTCTTTGCTTATAGAGAAGCACCCCAAGAAAGTACCCAGTTCTCTCCCTTTGAGTTACTTTATGGTAGATCTGTTCGTGGTCCCATGAAAGTATTGAGAGAATTGATGACAAATGAAACTACTGATGCAGAGGTAAAATCTACTTATCAATATGTCATTGATCTCAAGGAAAAGCTCAAGGACACATGTGAGTTAGCACATCAAAACCTGGAAAAAGCAGCAGGTAGGTACAAAAGGTACTATGACCTGGGAAAGAAACCTAGATCCCTTGAGCCTGGAGATGAAGTCTTAATACTTCTCCCCACTGATCATAATAAACTACTCCTTCAATGGAAAGGTCCATACCCTGTCATGTCACGTTTCAATGATAATGACTACCAAGTCAAGGTCAATGGTAAATTGAAATCCTACCATATAAATATGCTCAAAAGATACATTCGTAGACCGGAACCAGCTCAGGTAAACTGCTTGTTTGATGCCCCTATGTCTGATAATGTAGTTGAGCAACTTTGTGCGACTGATGTTTCACACGATGAACTTGAAGGTAAATCAGATGAGGCAGAGTTTGACACTGATCTGACAGATGTTGTTCCTATGCCTACTGTGGTTAGGAAAGAAACAAAAGCAGATGTACATGTAAGTTCTGAATTGACCACTGCTCAGAAATCTGATGTGTGCCAAATTCTTGATAGGTTTAAGGACACTTTCACAGACGTACCGAAACAGACAAATGTAATAGAATGTGACATACATTTGACCACATCTGATCCAATCCGATCTAGACCATATCCAGTTCCGCAAGCTGTTCGGGAAACAATGAGAAAAGAGATAAGAGATATGCTGTCTCTTGGCATTATTGAGCGATCTGAATCCGAATATGCCTCACCGGTCGTCATGGTCAGAAAAAAAGATAACAATGTGCGGTTTTGCGTGGATTTCAGAAAATTAAATCGTGTTGTAGTATTTAATCCTGAACCATTGCCAAACCCTGAACACTTGTTCACGGAATTGTCACACAGTCGTTTTTTCACGAAAATCGATCTCGCAATAGGGTACTGGCAGGTTCCAATGGCTGCCAGGGCTCGAAAATATACCTCTTTTGTGACTCCAGATGGTCAATGGCAATTTCGTTTCCTCCCATTCGGAATTGTGGTAGCTCCTGCGCTATTCACACGTATGACTGCGCTATTCACACTCTTTGATGGCGTGAATAACGTTGTATCATACATTGATGACATTTTAGTGCACAATGAAACCTGGAACGAGCATGTTTTATCGCTCACTCGTGTGCTTAAAATCTTGCATGAAGCTAATCTGTCTGCACGACCATCAAAAAGTTTCATTGGTTATCCAAGTTTGGAATTTCTTGGTCATCAGGTGGGTAATGGCCATCTGGCTACAAACCCAGCTCTTGTCAAGAAAGTTCAGGATACTGAGCGTCCTGTGACAAAGAAACAAGTCCGTAGTTTCCTTGGCCTAACAGGTTTCTACAGATGCTACATCCCAAACTACTCAGAGGTTGCTTTACCCTTAACTGACCTCACCAGAAAAGGGCAACCTAATAAGGTTAAATGGGAAGAACCGCAGGAGCTAGCTTTTCAAGCTCTGAGGTCAAAACTAGCAAACCCTCCCATTTTACAACTGCCCAACTTCTCTAAAACATTCGTGCTCCAAACAGATGACTCAGATCGAGGACTGGGAGCTATTCTGCTACAGGACTGTGATGGTGTTCTACATCCAGTGGCTTATGCGAGCCGCAAACTGTCAAAGTCCGAACAGAACTATTCCGCTATAGAGAAGGAATGCCTTGCTGTAGTATGGGCAGTCCGGAAATATGACTTGTACCTATTTGGACGGGCCTTCATCATTCAAACAGATCACAGGCCCTTAATCTATATCAACCAATCCAAATGTTTGAATAAACGTGTAATGCGTTGGGCGATGGTGCTTCAAGAATATAAGTTCAAGGTTGAATCAGTGTCTGGCAGAGTTAATCATGGGCCCGATTTTCTCAGCCGTGTACCTGGAACCTAAGGCTACAAGTACCATGAACTCCCTCGCTACTTGGAGAATGACCTTCAAAGGTCACTGCCTCTCTAGCCTAAGATATTAGAACAAGTTTATAGAACATGTAAGCGGTTTTTTTTATGGAGTTATCATTACATAATTTTGTAGGACCATGTCAGGTCCAGCCTTTCAATGCCCTGTGTATTCATTGGGTTTTAAATTGTTCTATTTTCTGCTTGTTAAGAATCCCCTTTCTCCCTGTCACACGTCCTTTCTTATGCCCTGGTAATCACACAACTCAAAGTGAGGCTGTAATGTTTCTGTGTCTTGGTGCATGGGGAATCTTGTGTAAAGGCCAGAGTTGGTCTGTGAACCTGGAACCGAGAGGTTCACCTATGAGCTGAACACACACACACAAAAAAAAACATAGAAGCGAAGTCAGAGGACATTTTTGCCAAATGAACAATGGTAAACCAAACTCTAAACCAAACTGTACAGTGACTGAAGTTACATGTTAATATTTGGCAATGCATTACTCTACACAAGCAGCAAAAATGTTGGGAAACCAGGCACCGGAAGTAAACCTGTGAGGGATGGTTTCCATGAAAACCAAACGCCACCACTACCAACCTGTGACAACAGACGTTCCTAAAACTCTGACGCAATGTTGGTGAGCCTGTTACAATTTTCCTTATTGCATTGTAAAGACACTGTATTGCAGCCTCATAAGAATATAACTGGTTATATATTTTCATTACTATCATTTTTACTCCATTAACTTGTGCCGTGCCCTGTTGAAATCCGGTCTTAATTTAAATCCTATATATCCTCCTAGCTTTTCTGTCTAAAAACTCCCTTCTTGTGACACATTTCTCTTGGGAAGATTTAATTGCGAACCGTAAAGATTAAATAAGGGTTTTATTTGTCTTCAGATATCGCACTTTTGGGAAGGTCCCTCTGGTACCTGTAGCAGTTCCTGTGTCAACTTTAAATCGGCGTCAGCTACCAGCCAAGTCAACTTATTGAAATTCACTGTATATATAGTCAATACAAAAAGTTTGTTGTATACCTGCTGTCTTAGTTGTTTGTTCATGGGTGTGTGTGAGAGTGCTTGGCTATTCTTGGGCATCCTTCCTTAATATTTCAAACGAACCTGGCCACGGTTATACACATTTTGTTGAACATATCGAGCGTTTTACTAATGTTTTCGCGCATTCCTAAAATATAATCTCAAAGTAAGCTCATTAAGCAGAGACGGCTTGATTAACCTTTTACTATAAAGAGTTAAATAACTGGAATATACTGTGGTATATGCACGTCCCATGACTATGGAAGAAAAATTCAAAGCAAATTCGTTGTCTGCTTGATTGACTGAAGAATGTTTGTTATCAAGCGTTGCACGCATCATTCAAGATTTGATCATTATTTGAAGCCCGATGAATTAAGCATGTCTTGGTTGATATGGGTTGGATTCCTGGTAGTAGGTGTTGGTGTAAATGTTTTATCTGAAAAGATATATTTATATATATATATATATATATATATATATATATATTTATATAAACCTTTAGTATTTAAAATTTACATGAATGTCTCACCTTGTAAAATCATTAATTCTATTACCCCTTAGATAAAGGTGTTGAAATAATTGTATCGACAGGTGGAAAGGTCTGTTATGGCTTTGGTTCATATATTTGCCCTCACTGGAGCTGGAGGATACCAGTACATAAACAATGTAGCTCTTTCCTGTCGGTCATATCTGATATATACTCTGGACAAGCTGGGGACAAAGCGGTGTCACTGACTCCAGTTTTCTGACCACGTTGATACTCTTGATATGTATAATTATTTTAACATATATTTTCAGCCTTTTTGCGAGGATAAATCCTGGAAGAGGAAGCATGATTGAAAAAGGGAAGAAAAACGTCTTCCTGCCATGAACAAAAAGGTGCAGGAAGAATTGATCCATTTGAAAGAGTACAAGAATAAATGGCAAGTTTAAATGGACCCAGAAGGATCTCCCTGGACTCAGCATATATCTGCTAGGCCTTTTTATTTTGATTAGTGATATTTTGATATTGAACTCTAATTTAATATGTGACTGAATAAATCAAAATGTGACACATTTGAGCAAGAATTGTCTCATGTCCGGCATGGGTACTATGACAAGTCAGTATTGTTTACAGTATGAACTCTTTGCTCAGCTGTTTCTGCTTTAGTTATTATATATAATATATATATTCTAGTTTTCTGCAATAAGAAAAAAAAGGAACAAATACAGTAGAGCGCCATTCATCCGAACACTTGAGGGGGGGGGGGTACGGGCTTTGTTTGGTTAACCCAACGTTTGGTTGAAAGATTATGTGTAAACTAAAGTCCTTTCATCAATGTTGTTAGTTCTTTATTACAAGTATTTAGTGGCACGGTGGCACGAACTTGTTTAAATTTCAGAGTCCTTAAAAACAGGACCAGATTCAAGTTACATTATCATAATTACTAAATATAGCTTCAGTTTTTTTCTAAACAACATTATCTTGAGCTCACATAGTGATGACCTATGTGGAATTAATCTGATAAATTCTGTAAACTAAAATTATGTTTATGTTGCATACAAGTATATACTAATTTGCTTTTATTGGTTTAATTGACATATTATGTTTTTAGCTGATAAATCGAAAAGTAAATTGAAATATTTCATACGGGTTCCAGAATTTGAATTAGTATTAAATTATGTTCTTACTAAGTCATGGGTTAAATTGTTTTGACATGTTCAATATTTTCTAAGAGGTTTAAAACCTGACTATATTTAACAAAGTGTAACCACACAACCATCGTACGCAATAAAGGAATAAAACATTTGTATATAATTGAAAATTGATTGAATGAAAATTTCATAGCTGAAATAAATTGTTTTTATTTTACATTGTTTTTTGTTCGTGTTTTCACGCTTAATCAACTTTCCCCGCAGCTTCACAGCTTTCCCGCATCAACATCAACAAGACAATATATGCCATTTAATGGAAGATTACAGTAATAATCTCTGAGTGACCCTACCTGTCATATTTTAACATTCTTGTTGAAATACAGTATATTATCTGTAATTTCACATTACTGATGAACAAAATTCGTCATGAATGAATACAACACTGTATGTTAAACTACACAACAATGTATTTAAAATTACACAACACTTTACATTAATTTGCACAACAATGTATTTAAAATTACACAACATTTCACATTAATTTACAAAACAATGCATATTATATTACACAACATAGTACATTAAATTGCACAACAATGCATATAAAATAACACACCATTGCTTATTGATATACACAGCAATGCATATAAAATAACACAACCATGCACAATAATTAACACAACATTGCCATTTATATGCGAATTATATTACACAACATTGCACATTAATTTACACAATAATGCATACACAACTACACAACATTGCAAATTACATGCCACTGTAATTGTTCAGAACATTGTACTGGCACCCGTGCTGCCATAACCTGGTTGTGTAAAATTACATTCAATTTATAATAGTCTAGATTGAAAATTAGGTGGGCAGCTATCTGGCCTTGACCTTTGGTCCTGTTACCTCAATTAAATAGGTACTGCCATAACATTGTTGTGTAAAATTACAGTCAATTTATAACAGTCTAGTGTGAAAATTAGGTGGGCAGCTTTCTGGCCTTGACCTTTGGTCCTATAACCTCAATCAAATATGTACTGCCATAACATTGTTGTGTAAAATTACAGTCAATTTATAAAAGTCTAGTGTGAAAATTAGGTGGGCAGCTTTCTGGCCTTGACCTTTGGTCCTATTACCTCAAATAATATGGTTCTTCGCCCATGGAGGGGTGAGCCATATGAGTATGATGAGAGGAGTTGGTCAAACGGTTTGACTTTAAATGGGTGCACAAGCTTTTTCAAGAATTGGGCCTTGTATCCGTGACCTTTGATCCTGTGACCTCAAAATCGATAGGGTTCTTCATCCATGGGTAGGTTAGCCATATTTGCAAGATGAAAGGTTATGGTCAAAGGGTTTGGCCTAAAAATGGGTCCACAATCTGTTTCAAGGAGTGGGCCCTGTGGCTGTGACCTTTGACTGTGGCCTCAAAATTGATAGTATTCTTCATCTATGTGTGGGTGAGCCATATGTGCAAAATCAAAGGTTATGTCAAACGGTTTGGCTTGAAATCGATCTATAAGCTAGTACCGGAAGAACGGACAGACAGACGAAGAATGCATGAACGGAGGCATTATTATATGGTTTTCGCAACTTCGTTGCGACGGTATGATAAGGCATGTTCCTGATTTCATTCTAAAGACTGACCATATCCACCTCAATGAAAGTAGCAAAGATCAGTAACCCCTGGTGTACTGGTGGGCAAATTAGAAAATCAAAAGAATTCTAAAATGCACCCAAGGTATCAATAGGGAATATTCCTATTCTTAGAAATCGATACTTTTGTGCGGCCGCTTTTCGAACTACGTCTCTGTCTAAATATATAGATCCGGCTTATCTGTAAAAGTTCATAAGAGCTTCTCTAATCATTTTATTTCTACTCGACTGATTTCAACCTCGCTTGTATGTTTCCATCAATGCAGAGAGGCTATGTGCATTTTGTCTGTTAGCTCTCATAGGGGAGTCTTTATGATATAGCTATCCAAGTTTCTGTTAATCGTAAAACCATAATATTTTTACAACAGATATTTAATTCGTATTATATCCTTTCATACTTTCACAAGACATATTCACGGGACTTTTTTTTATTAAACAAACCGTTACAATTATAAAAACAAAAACCTTGGCGGTTTTGGATTTTAATTAAGATCCAAATAAGAGCTGCAAAAATTTATTTTATATAATATATGATAAAAAATAAATTTGTTTCCAATCAATACTTTCTAAAACTTAAATACTAATGCCGATTTTAACTAAATTGATAAAGCCCTTGGTTTCATCAACATTTATTTGCTGGGATAGCAAAATAAAAACACTTTGACAGGTGATGCTTTATATCTTCAAATGTCACTCGTCCCGCGTCATGTTCAGCAAGTTATTTGTTTATTAGCCGAAGTGACTTTACTATAATTGGATGGAGCTGACAAGGGACTCCGAGTGGAAATCCCCACGCAAGATATATGTAGCTGTTTACCTCAAACTTTTTTATCAACCTTCCACGAGAACATTCTGATTAATATTTAATTATACATCTTCTCTGAAACTCATGATATTCCTGCTGTACAATACGAGGCTGTTTATGTTTATTTAACGTTGTTGAAAAATAATGAATGTTACACAGAAACTACTTTTAAGAATATATTAATCCATTCACTGATTAATATTTTTTATTTGCACTTAAACATATGCTTTATTCGGGCCAGGTATATCCAAGTAAAACAAGTTAGTTTGGCCGGTTACGTATTAAATAAGGCTGTGCGATATCATCGATATATCAGTGTATCGCGGTACCACGATTCGCATATTAAGTATCGCGTTAGTTTTCAAATATCGATATTTTTTTACATTTTGTTAACGTGCCTGAAACTCATGTTTTTGAGTAAGAAACAATATTTCTGTTACAAATTTAGATATCTAAATGGGTTCGGATTAAAGACAGGCTTAAATTGGGCCTCTACCCTGTATTTAGACTTAAAGTAGGGAATATTCAAGTAGGCCTAATATACCAAGAATTTGCATGTCTGCAAGCAATACTTTTATACGCAAAAAAGTGTTCCACGGTAATAATAATTAATCATTCATTAATATTCTCTGCACACATCTTATGATAACTGCATGAATATCAAGTGTCAAGTTAACAGTATTATTGTTAAAAAACGGCAGCCTTGCGATGTGGTTTACACCGCTGTAATTAAACACAATATCTAACTTTCTTTGTGCTAAAATACAGTCTAGAATTCTTTAATACCAAGTTTGATTTTAAATGGGGTTTTTTTTTGGCACTGATAATAGTACATAAGAAAGTAATCTTTCCATTTTTGTGATTGAAATAAGCTGATCTAAATAAAAGTTTATTGTCATTACATTTAATTTAATAAAGTTTTGCTAGTAATAAATATAGTATATTAATAATATATTTATATAAATAAATAATTCATACAATACTGAATATATATATAAATTAAAAAAAAAAACAATTATTTTATATAAATTTAATGTAATGAAAATATAACAATGCTTATCGCAATACGCTACCAAATAACACAATTTATACCTTTTCATTACCCTGCGTTAAAAAATATAATTATAAACAAGGCCTACAGGCCTAATGCGAGCCTGTGCAAAGTTTGGGAGTATGAATGGAGGTTTATTTTTAAAATTTAATATTGATCCTCTTAAGTCCTGCATATCTACCTTAGTCATTATGGTTTCTGCAATATGGACATTTCGGACCGGCAAGTTTCAGACTAGGACATTTTAAAACTAGAATATGCGTAGTCAACAAGCGACTATTTGTATCTGCAGAAATCAGAGTGGGACGGGTGAAGTGAGGCATGGATTAAGTGGCAAGGGGAATAGAGTGAGGTGTGTTGCATATTAGCATGGATGTCTGCAGCGTAAACGTGAATATAGGCGGTGCCACCTGTCATAAAATCGAGAAAATTGTCCAGGACGTATAAACCTGCAAAATTTCAGGTGGATAAGTCAAGCCACTGCTGACATATGAGTGATTTTATCCCAAGGCAGATGAACAGATGGATGCTGTGCATAAGTGGTTGCAGGTGGCGCCACCAGTTTTGCCTATGATGAAGAGCTATGTGAGACCTATACACATGCAAAATTTTGGCCCAAACGGTTCCCGAGATATGAGCTTGGATGTCGGCAGAGTAAACCTGAATGTAGGTGGTGCCACCTGTCATAAAATCAAGAGAGCTGTCCAGGATGTATAAACCTGCAAAATTTCAGGTGGAAAAGTCAAACCACTGCTGAGATATGAGTGATTTTATCCCAAGGCAGATAAACAGATGGACGCTATGCATAAATGATTGCAGGTAGCGCCACTGGTTTTGCCTATGATGAAGAGCTATGTGAGACCTATACACATGCAAAATTTTGGCCCAATCGGTTCCCGAGATATGAGCTGGGATGTCTGCAGAGTAAACGTCTACTAGTAACAGTATTCAGACCTACTAACTGTTGTTTTTCTACTGATTACACAAATGTTAACCAGTATGACTATACATGCTGACTAAAAGGGACTGCCTTAGGGAAAACCCATGTAACTTCAAGTACATTAATTTTAAAGAGTTTGTGTTGGTAAAACCGCTGAGAGGAATAACAAAGCGACAATGATTTATAGATCCTAACGGCATGCTTTTAGCGTCAAGGTAGGCAAGTTCAAGGTCGTTCTTAATTAACTGGAACAGGTGCGCTATAATTAGAAGAACCCGATAAGGGACTGTAGATGGGAATACCCGCGCAAAATTTATGAAGTTGTTTACCAACCGCATATCAATTTCGCAGTAAGCTGACTTTATGATTTCCACAGCAGTATTTCTAGTGATGTTATATGATCTAATTGATGTTACTCTGATTCTATTTGCGCTAGGAATAACTTTTTATGTTATTTTATTCCTTTTAATTAAAACTAAGCTCTGTTAAGAGAAACTATAGAAAATAACAAAATGATCATTAAGTTAAATTGATGTGAAAATAAATAGTCGTGCTTTGGTCTGTATATCCCAGTGTGATTACTAAAGGTATGCACAATACAATACAATATATTGAAGCGATACATGACACGTATTTATGATAAAATTCATTGCTCTCCTATATTTCCTGATCGAAGAATTGGAGATTAAGCTTTACAACAGCTGGACATGTTGTATCAAACAAGAGCTTTATTTGATCACAGTGGCATAAAAAAACTATATTTGAGAAATAAAAAGTAAAACTAATTTCAATGTCTTAGTTATAGAATAGCACTATGAGCCTCACAACCTCATAACGAGTTCAAAACCTCAAATAAAACTAAATTCAAAACTGAAGACATTTTAAGACATTTCTCCATTACAATAACGTATTGATACATGATGGAAACCGTGTCAAGACAAAACATAAATGTTTTTCTCTGAATGCACAAAGAAGAATATATATAGATGTTCAACTAGCATTTCTAAAAGTATTGTTAAGCAAAAGCGACATAGACCTTCATCACTAAATGTCGATTTGTCACATTGTTTTGGTGTATCGTTTAAACAATGTTCTAAAGCCCTACATTTTATTCATATGAATATAACAGATCGGCATTGCTCGTCAGAGGTAAACTTTTTTTTTTGCTGGCTCTGAAACACACACATACACAATGAGCTCTGAAGAATATATATATATATATATATATATATATATATATATATATATATATTATTTTAGCCATTGTATGTCTGTCTGTCTTTCTGTCTCACTCCATGTATCTTTCTCTGTCTGTCTGTCTGTCTGTCTGTCTGTCTGTCTGTCTGTCTCTCTCTCTCTCTCTCTCTCTCTGTACTTTTAACGGCTAACCATTAACTACAAAAGCGAACATCTAAAAACAATGAAGCACCAGCCAAGCATATAATGTTGCGAGATACAGCTTTTATGTGCAGCAGACAGTAGCGGAGCCATCCATCAGATATAAAATACAAAGTCAGTCATGCATGGCTGATGAGCTTGGATAATGTCCAAAGCACGTAGACCACGGACCAGGAATATGGAGATAACGTTATAAAAGACGCTGGCTGCGACAGGTAAATTCAGACCTGCTGACGTCTGTACAGACATCAGAAGACTAGATCGAGTGTCAGAAAACTTTGACTGAGGAGTCGACCGTCCTGATCGACAATATGATGATTAAGGTAAGCGTTTACAATTACCTTTATCATTATTTCTTAATTCCCCCTTGCTGGCAGACTATCGATTTCAGTGTCTTCATGTTGAACATCCCTTAATTGTACGATATAGTTTTCGAAATAAAAATTTCTCGCAATAGTTTTTATCTTGTTATCATTGATTGGGCAATTTCTAATAATTCTATTATGTTTAAATCGCCTCTCTTTACGCTTTTAATTTCATTAACACTTTATCAAGTTTATTATTATATTCATTACTTTAACATTTCATATATAATAATCAAAGTATGACAAATAAATAAGTCATATATTTCTCACGATTTTCCTGCAATTTTGGAAGACACTTTCTTTAATCTGTGAAGAATATCACATTTTTAAAATATTTAGAGTGAAATTACCATAGAGGTACCTGAAACAACATTTATAATTATACTTCGTTTTCTTCAATTTCCCACATATATCATTACATTGAAGCGAACAGTTATGAAGTATATCTGGGAAAAGTATATATTTATATTTTAATATCTGAAACAGTATTGTTTTCGTAAATATCACATTGTATGCTTGTTCAATCTTCTGTATCATACAATAATGTGTTTTATATGATCCGTGTAGAAAAATCAATACGCTTTAATATTGAATTAATATAATTTGTATTGATATATTTTTTTCTTAATTTAAACTATGTCGTCAATAAAAGTAATACTTATATTTTGATTTGCATTTCCCCCAAACTTTTATTGGTTTTATCAATTATTTGGGTTCTTGAGATGTTATGTTGGAAAACATTTTTCTTTTAAAGATCATTGTTCTAGTGTATTTAATATTCATGTGTATTTTATATTTCTAATTTATTAAATAAGTACAATTAGACCTAGAGATTTTTATAATAATATGCAAACTACGAAATCAAATGAAAACTCAAGAAGGAACGACCAAATTTCATGTTGGTATTATAGAATTTTAGTTCTTCGCAAAACTATTACACGTGGATAAAAGATGAGTGTTAGGATCGGGGGTAGGGGGTGGCGATGGTTGTGATCGGAGGGGGGCAGGTGGAGATCCGTGATCGTCCTATGACAGTTACAAGAAGTCTGGTAATTATTATTATTATTATTATTATTAATAATGATAATATTGCATTATACAGAGAAAAGTGCCTGAATAGATCTGTGATAGGACGGTAGGGGGCGAGCGATTTGACCCCCTCCCCCTCCCAACACACATACACACATATACACACTGCGAAAAAAATGCACTCTTGTCCTTCTATTCTGAAAAGCTCGTAAAACACACAGCGCCATTAAGCTTTACTGTATGTGAATAATTGTAGTACCCAGGTGACTATTTTTGTAATATTTGCAGATTCAGTTTGGCCTTTTCCTGGCGTGCATTTTTGCCGTTTACGCCGTGGAGGGACAGGACATCAAGAGAGAGCCCCCTTTGGTGCTTGACGAGGATAACTCCAAGTCTAGTACTCCTCAAGCATGCATAAAGACCAATCCTGTAGCACGTGGTCGTGGCGTCTGTACCAGTCTTACAGATGCCTACGGGTCTAGGGATGCGTATGTATCTATTCCTGTCATCTACCATAATGATCTCTATATTTGGTGAAATAATCTTATCGATAAACTAGAATACATCCTTTTCAGTAATTATGAATTCAGAAAAGAATATATAGATAGTCATGAAGCCTATCGGGTTAGATGTTGAACCGTTGCCTTTCCAGAGTTGAAGGGATCAACAGGTTTGAAAAATCTTGAAGCAAAATGGAAAAAGAATTTCTAAATACCATCTGGAATGTTTGACGGTGTCCCCCCCCCCCCCCCCCCCAAAAAAAAAGAGTATAGGGGCGTGCATGTTGTTCCAAATAAATATTTATGTTTTATTAAAAAATGAGAAGTGCACAGTATAGACAAACAATAACATTGAGAAATAACTTGCACCTATTTAGGTGTTATTGTATCAGCGTTTCTTCTATTACAGTCAGGCAGCTATAGCGGAAGCCAAAAGGAGAGCAACTGGGGAGGCAAAGTATACACAGCCGTGAGTTTTATTCTTACATATTCATATTTGGAGTAAAATATTAGAGTAAACTTAAAAGAATTATAAAACCAATATCATTTCTTTTCATACATAGCAGTATTTTTATATTTATCACTTTTTTCTGATCCGAATATATATAGGTATGTTAACAGAAATATAACGACGGTTTCAAGAACACTTATGTTATAATATATTCCTTTTCAATGTTCTGAATTTATAAGATTTAATCTTTCATTCAACTTGATAGTGCTAATGTGTGTACAGTATATAGACATTTATTACTATCTAACATAATGCCTGCCTACGTGTCTTTTTTAAATGCACAGAAATTCAAACCCAAGCACGTATTCATATTCTCAACTTACAATATTACCTATATCTTTCTTATTTACAGAACAGACAATGGCGGATGTCTTAGTAGATTTACTGGTATCAGGTGGATACACTTCTGCCGGGCAGGCCACTGTACCTGGGCATATGTGTACGTACCTACGTGGGACTGTGTGTAAGTACACTTATTTTTTTAAGAAACCGCCTCCTTTTTTAACGCAGGCTTAACTCGATATATGTACATCTGAAGAATTCCATTCCACTTTCCATCCCCCCCCCCGAGCCGCAATTCATTGTGAGTGAAACAGGGCCAATGGGCACGACCTTCCCATTAAGGCTGCAGAGCGCTCACCCTTGGTTGGGGCCGACCGTGAAAAATCTCACCGCCTCGGCTGATTTCGAAATCACGGTCTCCCGGTTTGAGACCTGTGCTCAAATATTTAACTTTATTATTTTTATATATATACATTTTTATATATTATAACTATATATATAGAATCTATAAAGGTCATGGCAATGGACATACATTTCTGTGTATGCATGGTCCCTTTCTCTATAAAATAAACCAGCAATGGAAATTCTGACAGCTCTCTCTCTCTCTCTCTCTTTCTCTCTCTCTCTCTCTCTCTCTCTCTCTCTCTCTCTATATATATATATATATATATATATATATATAATGTAAACTTATTTATTTTAAATGGATTGTACAAATAGTTATTATAACTAATCAAGGCAATCTCCATGGCGTTCGGTAGTCTGTTGAGGTAGAGGAAAGCCGAGAACCCAAAGAAAATCACCGGCCTTGGACGGGCAACTACAACCAACTCTTAGAGCCAAACATATGTATATGAGGGAAAGAAGCGTGATTTATAATATTTAGACGTTGTGCACTGAATGACCTATACTTAAATTCTTTCTTCCAGTCACTTCGACAGCTATTGCAACTGGTAACCATTTAATCAACGGAAATGTCGATGCATTATACTTTCAACGTTGTACTGAATATCTTAATTCCTTTTTTTTTAGTCGCCCCAACGAGGGGTGTTGCAAAGGGTTGAAAAAGAACTGTAGATGCATAACCAGACGTGTCACCCGATACGTCTGGGCCGTCATGTCGCATTGGTGGGGACATCATGGCGGAACTTGCCCGTATGGCGATTGGTGCATCCGGCACGTGAGGATTACTTACAATGCCGGCTGTCGCTGTTCCTGCTACTGCGGGTATCATCTCCCATATAGACCTGGTCATCGTGACTAAAAGTAATTAAGGGCCTGTCATATAAACAGAGCCCAGCTGATCAAGATATGCGATGCTTAAGCTTTAAAGACTGCTACCGCATATCATATTCCAGAAGTCGGTCAAGCTATAGCTTCATTTGCAATCCAATCAGGAACTGACTAATACATTGGCTCTCTTAGTGTATGCATGCGGTTATCCCCATGTCAGTTAAATGCTACTTTTACTGAATGATAATCTTAATTTCATGGACACACTTTTGTGGCTAAGAGGTATATAAAAAATGAACTAGTAGTGAACATATTAATGATCAAAATGAATGTCATGACTTATCCGATAACAATAAATTTATCAATATTTAATAAACATTTAAATATTGGATTAATTATGCGTGTTTTTATTCTGTACCAGAGTGAGTTTAGTGGCATGATTTTGTATCAAATTAAGTCATACCGGGGACCTCTTTACTTTCCACTCTTTTATATTCTACAGAAATAAGTTCACCAGTCAGAAAACGCATATCGTCTCCAATCCACAAGTTTTTTTCACATCCTTAAAAGTTTCAGTCAGTATTTGGTCACCTTAACTGTCTGAACATTCATGAAATACATTGTCCGTAATTTAATTTTCCATTATGATTTTATGAAAGAAAATAAAATAAAAATACTTGCAATTTATTCATAAGTGACATTTTCCTAAATATGTCGCTGATTTAAAACTTGAAGTTGGATGCAAAAAGCGATAACACGCTCTCATTGTTCAGATTACACAACTTTGCCCTGTGTCAGGTCTGGTGGTAAAACCCAGAGAATCGTTCTATATAGATCAGAAGTTAGATCGAATGAGATACAGAATGACTGCAGTTTAGCTTCGTGAGGAGTGTACCTTCATGACCAACAGTCTAAACACCAAGCCAAATATTCTCTCAACATGAGCTAACTTTAGACATTAAAGCTGACCCAAAGATTCATAAACATATGTATTGCACTAGCAGAGCACATGCTCTCCTGAATAACCATATATCTATTTATAATATATTCTAACTGTGTGCTATCACAACATTGCCTTGTGGTTTTATTGCTTCATTTTATCCGTTATTTAAAGTTCTGTGTATAGACAGACAATAAAACAGTAAGATAACACATCTCCTCAATATCCAAACCAAAGAAAAATATACCGACCAGAAAACATAAAAGCTCAGAAAAGGTATAATTACTAATAGGCAGATATACAAACTGACAGACGCATAAACGGAGACATAAACAGAGTGCAAATAGACCCAGAAACTGACAGCCATATGAACACGGTAACATACAAAAGGGCAGAATTAGAAACAATACAAAAAGAGATAAACATAAAAATAAATATAAAGCGTGTTCTACATACATATAGGACCAAATTATGAAAAGATTACAGACCGACAAGCAATAAAGTAAACATAGAGAAAACATACAAATAGACAAAATACAAACAAATGGATTAACATATATCAAAAGTGTAAATAGACAGAGGACTTTTCCATCTTAAAGCTATGTTTATCAATCTCAAGAAGACACATACAGACCGACATAAAGGCAGACACGCCAACAAGAAGAGAAAAAAAGAATAAAAAGACAGAAATACACAGACAAACAGGGATACATAAAGAAAAACGGACCAATAACCAGATATCCATTCAAAAGAGAAATATAAAAACAATAAAAAGACAGCTATACAAAAACCAAATATAAAAAGAGACAATTTTTACGGAACATAGACAAAACATACAAGCATACAGATAAGAACTTAGAAAATGAGAAAGGGACTGACATACGATTGAAACAAACGACCCCTGTTTAGTTTTTGTTGTTTAGTTCTTTTCGTATCCAGTATAAATTAAAGATATCCATACACAGAAACTGTCCTAGTCGCCATACATGATTATACTATGTTTTTTTGTTCTCTCGCTCTAACCCATTTGGTCAGTCGGGTGAGGTGAACTCCACCCCCTATGCTGGCCAATGAAATGAAGGGAGAGTTTGTTTATTATACCCTGACATATACAATATGTCTACATACAGTGTAATTATACGTTATCGTGATATCATATATCTGTGTGAGCTCCTAGCTGACTAAACATCACGGACCCCCGGTATGTAGTCACCATATTAAGATTAACAGATTAGGAACTGGCCTGTACAAATTAGTTGACCAATGACCATGGCTGGGAGATGATGCAATCATTACCCAGGCATCATAGACCAAAGGCTTGTCATATGTGAAATGTCACAAGGCAATGCAGAGGTTTCAATGTATACGAAAGATTAAATTCACAAAGCAGTTAAGTTATAATAATTAAATATTCATATTATTGAGAACAGCGGCAAATCAGAGAGAGAAGCCCATTTAACACATTTAGTGTGACATGAAATAACAAGAATATACAGCCTATCATGCCAAATCTTACACTTTGTTAAATTATGAAATAATATTTGGGGGTCAATGTGCTTATTTTTGCAGTAAATGAAGTTGAAAATGGACACATGTGGTGGGTTTTTATATGATATTATAACTAAGAGGGAAACAAACGATATTTTATCAAACTGGCCTATGTAATTTTCAAAAATATTCTACATATACAGGCAGAATTAAATATCAATTTTATTTAAAGATGTGTATATCAGTGGGTTAAATTTTAAAATATTAGGCCAAAATATGAAAATTGTTGGGATTATTAGTTTAGTAAACCCCCCACGTGGCGCTGGCGATTGTCAGAGAGAGAGAGCAAATCCACACATAAATGGCTTCTTCCAAATACTTGCGTCAACAATATAAAATCAGCTTTAAAATTGACCGTATAAAAATATGTATAATATATCAGCACTAAAAACATATTACACGATCAATGTCACTTACAATCATATGGTGATATTTATGCTCTGTTATGTCATCTGTTTGCAACTGTCAAAAATGATGCCTTGAAGCGATGACGTGTTTGTGACATAAATAAGTCACAAACGGCAAAATATGTAGCCTAATGACAATATTATTCCACCAGAAATTTTAATTTAAATTGTCATCAGTAGGGGTGCCAGTAAGTTGTCAAGATTCCCCTTTAAAGGAAGTGGTAAGGGTGTATGGGTACCTTTTTGACTTGCCCGAACTAAATTGGAATAATTTTATTAAAGAAAACATAAAAAAATAAAATGATTTGTCACGGTTTCAAAATAAATGCGTCTAATTCTTTTAACATATCTCACAAACAAAATCTCCTGATGTTTTTAAAGTAAATTTTCGATTTATTAAGAAATAAACATCTTATCCGCATTGTGTGTGCTGTAAAAATTGGTTATATTAAGCTTTAATTCTAGTAAGAAACTGTAACACACTGCAAAGAATATTTTAGCTGTTAGAAAATGTAAACTTCAAGGGTTCCAAAAGCAGCAATTTCTCCAATAAATAAGGAAAGCTGAAATAAAGTAGGGTCATTTTCGGGGGCCTGTCCTGTCACCTTTAAGGAATTCCAATTGCTGTGGCCGCTAATACATTGAATGAACTCAAAACCTATGTGAATTAGTTGGTAGTAGCATCACCATATATTTTGATATTTTAACTTATATTTCACCCTAGTTATAACCCCGTAAGGTGATCGTTTCTGATTATTAAACAGCTCATATTATCTTGAAGGAGATGTTTGTAGTATTACACTCTTATTGTGCAGCCCAGAGTGTGAAAACGCTGCTGCCATCTTGCGGATGAGTCGTAAGGGAGGGCAAAATTGAAGGGATCAGGTAATTATTTATTTATATTTCAGATAAAGAAGGTACATTTAAACAAGTAATACAAATATATAGGTAGTCCTATCCCTGCATGGTAAACCCTCACTGGTGTACGTTTCCTCGGCCCCAAGATGAGCCGACCATTGTGTGTCTGTTCAATCTAACGTGAGCCACCATGGTCTTCGGCGACAACTTGAAAACTCCCCGTCTTGAAATATATATGTGTGTGTTTGTGTGCGTTATTCTCGGTTTAGTCTTGTCTTTATGTTTCTGTATGATTTGGCTGTAAATGTACTTGGAGCGAAATCCATCTATATTTCAATGTCATTACAAAAAATGTCACAGTACCGAATGTTAAATTGTTGGAAGAGATATTTGAAGTAAAGGGATCGTTGAAGAAGTTTTTGGCATTTGATCTTCATCTGCATGGAAGACCAAAGAAGACAGGACTACTGTGCCCTATAGGGAAGGAAAGTCTCGTTTTATCTCTATTGAATGGAGGAAGAAAAGACTGTTTGGGAACTACTTCCGGGGGCAACATCATGACAGCATACGCCATGCGGACCTCACTTCACACTTTGTGGCCAGTTTTGTACAAAACAGGGCGATTCCATATGCTTGAACTTGCTGCCACATAAATAAGATCGACAAATTATAATTTAATGATACAATTTATCAATACGTTTCCATGGTTATCCCTCATGAGCATTTCTGTCTCGCTCGAACCACGACCACTGTGAATCGGATAGTGCTTAATAACATAAACCAACAGTTATATGTCCGTTGACTTTAAGTAGAAGTAGGTACAATTTAATTATTCATCACGTGTTTCAACAATTATAAATAATATTTATCTGTTGTTTGTATATAAAATAATACCAGGAAGTCAAATCCTGTAATGTTGTTGATAAGGAAATGAGAAAACTGCGGATTCTTCTAATTTATGGGCATCATGTAGTCTGGGCCACAGGTGTACATTTGATGATGATGATGATAATAACTATAATAATGGTAATAACTGATAATTAATAATTAATAATGATTATAATAATTGACAATAATAATATTAATAAGTAATAATAATATTTTTCATTATCATTATAATAATTATAATATTTATTTATAATTGTGCTTATATTATTTATAAATCATATGTTTTCATATTTTTGTAATATGCTTACAAATTTCTCAGAATATAATTTCTTATTTCCATGTATAATGTAATTCCCAAGCTTGGGAATAATAATGTATATCTTTTCTTACCTTATCTTCATAACGATAATAATACCAACATTAAAGCAATACCAAGAATTTAAATGGGACCTTCTATGACAGTTTAAATGTCTTTGCATGATGCTTTATAATAAAATAATATTATTCAATGATATTTTTATTTATATTTTGCTAATATTCCAAAAATAAAATTTAATTATACATGTATATCAAATTTGTCTTATATATACCTGATTTTTTATAGAATATAAAATATATAAAGAGTATATATATATATATGAATATATTACATATTAAAATATTTATGCAAGAAAATAAAATGTTTAATATAAATATATATATATATATATATATATATATATATATATATATGTCTAAACTGGGACAAGTGACTTGGTTTATATCTCTAAATGTCATTCTTCGCGCTTCATAGTCAGCAAGTTATTGATTTATTAGCCGAAGTGGCTTCACTATAATTGGATGGAGCTGAGAAGGGACTCGGACTGAAAATCCCCACGCAAGATACATGTAGTTGTTAACCTCAATGTTTTTATCAACCTTCCACGGGAGCATTCTGAATAATATTAAATGATACATCTTTTCTTAAACTTATGATATTCCTGCTGTACCCGATGAAGCTGTTTGTGTCTATTTAATGCTATCGACAAATTAGTATTATTACACGGAAACCTATACAATAAAAGAATCAATTAACTGATTTATATCTTTTATTAGCACTTATGCTTCATTCGGGCTAAGTTCATCTAAGTTACTAAAAATTATTTAAGTGTGAAAAGTTTTATAAAGTGGCTGTGTTTTAAAGCCGGGAGAGAGGTGAGAGAATATTCCAGCGGACACAGAAGCTAGTATGTCAGTTTCTGGGACCTATTCCGATAAGTGCGGCAATTATAGATTTTCTTCAGATTTTCTTCTGGATTTGTGACGAATCTTATTTGGTCTTCAGTTTACTTTCTGGATTGTTACAAGAGCTTTACATTGGACTGTTATTCCCCGAGAGAATTTGCGTGAACTGTTCGTCCGGCTTATACATTTTAAAGGACTTATCGCTGTGACAGTGGTGGTATCCAGGCACTGTGCACTTTGTTTATTTTACTGTGTGATTGTATTGAATTGTTGTTATACTGCTGTTATACTGTGTAATTGTATTGATTTACTATATTGTAATGTTAGGGTTGTTTTAAAAATAAATCATAGTTATTTGTTATAAAAAAAACACTGACTTCTTTATTCATACTCCTAGTCATTCCACCCTGCCTATTGTTACAGAAATTGATTTTTTTTTCTTCTTGACAAAATTTATGTTCATCGCGCATAGGTGATCTGTTGATATTAGGTTCCGTAACATAAAATTTTGGGCCTGTCTGGAATGCTTAATAGTTATGAAAATTTATTAGGCCTTGACCTGGACACATTATTTACAATACATTGTTTACAACATTACACATTATTTACATTACATTGTTTACATGATTTATCTCAGGGTTTTTTTGTTATTGTTTTAACATCCTAACATGGCAGATTTCAAACCTGAGACATTTGTTGACGATCCCGACCCTGATCAACTTGAACAGTTGACAAAGGAACAGTTGTTACATTTGGGACAACACTTAGGGCTAGGTGTGAAAAAAAACTATGAGGAAGCCTGATATCATTGCTAAAATCATGCAAGATCTAGTTAGTAAAGATTTAATTGAAGAGAGTGAAGTTCAAACATAAAAAGCCTTGACAGCCTTGCTATGCAGTTTGAATTTAAAAAGTTGGAAATGCAACATGAGCTAGAATTAAAAGAGAAAGAAAAAGATATTGAGTTAAAAAGACAGGAGTTAGAAAGACTTAAACTAGAACATAGGCTACGTGCTGCCCCAACTCACAGTTTTGATGTTACTAAACACATTAGACTTGTCTCACCTTTTCAAGAAAAAGAGGTTAATAAATATTTCTTACACTTTGAGAAGGTAGCTGGAAATTTAAAATGGCCTAAGGAAAATTGGACTATGCTGTTCCAAAGTGTGTTGACTGGCAAGGCCAGAGAAATTTATACAGAGCTGACTATGACCTGGTTAAACGGTTAATCCTTAAAGGTTATGAGTTAGTTCCGGAGGCTTACCGCCAAAGATTCAGAAATTTGGAAAAGCGCAAAGAACAGACCTACGTCAAATTTGCTAGGACAAAGGCGCAGATGTTTGGTCGCTGGTGTAATTCTAAAAATGAAATGAGAGATTATGACAATTTGCGCCAGTTGATTTCGTTTGAAGAATTCAAGCACTGCATTAACGCAGATGTTAAGGTAGCAGAACTGGTTAAATTCCTTAAAATTTAGGTTTTTGCAATACAAGGTATACTTAATATTGAATATTGGACGGTTCTAATGCACTTGAGCACATTTTAGGTCGCCGGTTGCAATTTGTGGAAAAAGGTGATTTCTGTTCTGTAAACACTACAATGTGTTGTCATGGTGTGTGTAAACTAACTCCAGCCCTGCCACAGGCCTGTCAATCAGTGAGCCCCCAGCCCTCACCTGGGTCAGTCGGCCAATTGCGAGGTGCAAGTGGTTAATTAATGCATAGGCCTAATCCGTGCACAGGCGGCCAGAATCGACGGTCGAGGTTTGAAAGCCCCATCTAATTAGCTGAGCATACACAACTGATAAGCTTAGTAAAGCAACCCCAACTCAAGCTAATTAGTGTGCAAACGCATACGTTCTTTTGAATGATCTGTTAGTGTCATATATAGCAATTAGTATCGTTGGCCTCTCTTTTTTGACGTGTATATTACGTACATAACAATTGAAAATACTCTGGGCGGACGACGCAAATCTCGAATGCCACCCTGATAAACTGCAGATGTTGAATGAACTAAAGTCCCAGCAAGCCGAACCTGATGAATGCCAAGACTTTCTCGTACGCTGATATTTTTTTGATGTTTGATTATCAGTTATTGATATAATGTAAATATACCACGTTTGATGATAAAACCGGGTTCTATCCGTGTTGTGGATGTGTATGCATTGTGTGCAACACTTTTACAAACAACCGTCTCCCTGCTTCCATAAAAGAAACAAGTCAACACTTCACGTGACTAGTAGGCCTATGGGTATGCGGGATTCGTTTTTTTTTTTATTTTCAACTCCCAAAAAAAGGTGTAAACCGTGATAAGTAAATCAACCATCGTGGTCTCGTTCTCCTTGAATGCCCATGTATCTCTTAATCATAGATCCTGTGTAAACACGCGGTTTTCAATTAGGCCCGGTTCAGCTGGCATTGCCCACCTGTTCACACGCGGGTCCCGGCTTTCGGTTACTCGGCCCACCTTTATTCTCCGCCAAGCTCCGCCCATAATATCCAGGGCACGTGGTGTTATATTAAGTTATAATAATTAAATATTCATATTATTGAGAACAGCGGCAAATCAGAGAGAGAAGCCCATTTAACACATTTAGTGTGACATGAAATAACAAGAATATACAGCCTATCATGCCAAATCTTACACTGTGTTAAATTATGAAATAATATTTGGGGGTCAATGTGCTTATTTTTGCAGTAAATGAAGTTGAAAATGGACACATGTGGTGGGTTTTTATATGATATTATAACTAAGAGGGAAACAAACGATATTTTATCAAACTGGCCTATGTAATTTTCAAAAATATTCTACATATACAGGCAGAATTAAATATCAATTTTATTTAAAGATGTGTATATCAGTGGGTTAAATTTTAAAATATTAGGCCAAAATATGAAAATTTTGGGGATTATTAGTTTAGTAAACCCCCCACGTGGCGCTGGCGATTGTCAGAGAGAGAGAGCAAATCCACACATAAATGGCTTCTTCCAAATACTTGCGTCAACAATATAAAATCAGCTTTAAAATTGACCGTATAAAAATATGTATAATATATCAGCACTAAAAACATATTACACGATCAATGTCACTTACAATCATATGATGATATTTTTGCTCTGTTATGTCATCTGTTTGCAACTGTCAAAAATGATGCCTTGAAGCGATGACGTGTTTGTGACATAAATAAGTCACAAACGGCAAAATATGTAGCCTAATGACAATATTATTCCACCAGAAATTTTAATTTAAATTGTCATCAGTAGGGGTGCCAGTAAATTGTCAAAATTCCCCTTTAAAGGAAGTGGTAAGGGTGTATGGGTACCTTTTTGACTTGCCCGAACTAAATTGGAATAATTTTATTAAAGAAAACATAAAAAAATAAAATGATTTGTCACGGTTTCAAAATAAATGCGTCTAATTCTTTTAACATATCTCACAAACAAAATCTCCTGATGTTTTTAAAGTAAATTTTCGATTTATTAAGAAATAAACATCTTATCCGCATTGTGTGTGCTGTAAAAATTGGTTATATTAAGCTTTAATTCTAGTAAGAAACTGTAACACACTGCAAAGAATATTTTAGCTGTTAGAAAATGTAAACTTCAAGGGTTCCAAAAGTAGCAATTTCTCCAATAAATAAGGAAAGCTGAAATAAAGTAGAGTCATTTTCGGGGGCCTGTCCTGTCACCTTTAAGGAATTCCAATTGCTGTGGCCGCTAATACTTTGAACCTATGTGAATTAGTTGGTAGTAGCATCACCATATATTTTGATATTTTAACTTATATTTCACCCTAGTTATAACCCCGTATGGTGATCGTTTCTGATTATTAAACAGCTCATATTATCTTGAAGGAGATGTTTGTAGTATTACACTCTTATTGTGCAGCCCAGAGTGTGAAAACGCTGCTGCCATCTTGCGGATGAGTCGTAAGGGAGGGCAAAATTGAAGGGATCAGGTAATTATTTATTTATATTTCAGATAAAGAAGGTACATTTAAACAAGTAATACAAATATATAGGTAGTCCTATCCCTGCATCAACATTAGTTGTCTTTGTATTATGTGCGTCCTAATCATTTCCATAACAAACATTACACCAGTCAGGTACGTGAGAAAACACAACCTTCTAGCAGGGAGTCGTTTATCGTATGGGTGAAAAAGACGGAGTAAGAAGGAGATTTAGAGGAGACGGAGAGAAGGAGGGGGTGTGGGTAAGAAGGACAAATAGACAGGGAGAGATAAAGGTAGCCAGAACGAGACCGACGGAGAGGGAGGTAAATGGCACATGTACACAAGAAGAAAAAAAGGAGAAAGAGAGAGGGAAACAAAGACAGAAAGAGAAAATTGTAGAAAGAGAGAGATAGGCCGGGGGATACAAGAGATGGAATGAAGGGGTTGGACGTAGTGTGGAATGGGGGTAAGGTAAGACAGCCGTTACGGTAGACATGATTTCACATGATTTCTTCAAACTTGGGACAGAGATAAAAAAATAAGATTCTCCATATTTTAACTTTAAAATAACCCTAAAATGGTTACCGTGGTAACGGAAGAATAATGCATATTATTGAAAAAAATGCATTTTTTCGAAGGATACGGTAACACGCTCTTCTTCAACAAGCTTCTTCAACAAACTAATTCTTATTTAGTTGTTACTAAAACAAAATTGAAAATTGTTATTGTTTAGATCTAAGAATAATGAATCGAGAATGAGCTATTTGTTTATTTTTATAAGTTAATATATTATATTTGTGATAAACACGTGAGGTGGGGGCAAAAGAGGCATAATCAGAAGCATTATTAAGCATATTCTATCCCATTATCAGTTTAGCTTTCCATTTTACAAAAATACGGACCATCCCGGCACACAGTCTCACTACCTCGCATACGGCTGTATAACACCTTGTTATTGCTCTGTCCACGTGTGTCTGGTAACAGTAAAAAGGCCCCTTGTTTTAGTCATTGTTTTACATTGTCCGCCAGAGCACCCAATGATTTACACATGTAGTGGGCCGATATGCACACAGTCCCACGCGCTGTGTTTATGTTGAAATCTGTTAACGCGCCCGTTTTACTCTTTTTAACACTTGTTTACAGAAGTAAGCAAGCCGTTTCAATCAATATGTTGCAGGTAGAGTTTATTTTAAAGGAAAAGAGCTATTCGTATTAATTCAACATGCTTTATAGATGACTGGGTCGATTAAAACCCACTTTCTCCCTTTCAATACCCGCCTCTGACATCACATGCCACACCAAAGTGAAATTGAAGCATCCGATGGTTAATACAACACAATATTAATAAAAATAATTATCCCGAGATCAATCAGAAATCCTGCGTGTTAAATAGCACCGCACAATTTAGAGTTGAGATTTATATAAATTAATCAATAAATGTCGCGCATGGTAAACCCTCACTGGTGTACGTTTCCTCGGCCCCAAGATGAGCCGACCATTGTGTGTCTGTTCAATCTAACGTGAGCCACCATGGTCTTCGGCGACAACTTGAAAACTCCCCGTCTTGAAATATATATGTGTGTGTTTGTGTGCGTTATTCTCGGTTTAGTCTTGTCTTTATGTTTCTGTATGATTTGGCTGTAAATGTACTTGGAGCGAAATCCATCTATATTTCAATGTCATTACAAAAAATGTCACAGTACCGAATGTTAAATTGTTGGAAGAGATATTTGAAGTAAAGGGATCGTTGAAGAAGTTTTTGGCATTTGATCTTCATCTGCATGGAAGACCAAAGAAGACAGGACTACTGTGCCCTATAGGGAAGGAAAGTCTCGTTTTATCTCTATTGAATGGAGGAAGAAAAGACTGTTTGGGAACTACTTCCGGGGGCAACATCATGACAGCATACGCCATGCGGACCTCACTTCACACTTTGTGGCCAGTTTTGTACAAAACAGGGCGATTCCTTATGCTTGAACTTGCTGCCACATAAATAAGATCGACAAATTATAATTTAATGATACAATTTATCAATACGTTTCCATGGTTATCCCTCATGAGCATTTCTGTCTCGCTCGAACCACGACCACTGTGAATCGGATAGTGCTTAATAACATAAACCAACAGTTATATGTCCGTTGACTTTAAGTAGAAGTAGGTACAATTTAATTATTCATCACGTGTTTCGACAATTATAAATAATATTTATCTGTTGTTTGTATATAAAATAATACCAGGAAGTCAAATCCTGTAATGTTGTTGATAAGGAAATGAGAAAACTGCGGATTCTTCTAATTTATGGGCATCATGTAGTCTGGGCCACAGGTGTACATTTGATGATGATGATGATAATAACTATAATAATGGTAATAACTGATAATTAATAATTAATAATGATTATAATAATTGACAATAATAATATTAATAAGTAATAATAATATTTTTCATTATCATTATAATAATTATAATATTTATTTATAATTGTGCTTATATTATTTATAAATCATATGTTTTCATATTTTTGTAATATGCTTACAAATTTCTCAGAATATAATTTCTTATTTCCATGTATAATGTAATTCCCAAGCTTGGGAATAATAATGTATATCTTTTCTTACCTTATCTTCATAACGATAATAATACCAACATTAAAGCAATACCAAGAATTTAAATGGGACCTTCTATGACAGTTTAAATGTCTTTGCATGATGCTTTATAATAAAATAATATTATACAATGATATTTTTATTTATATTTTGCTAATATTCCAAAAATAAAATTTAATAATACATGTATATCAAATTTGTCTTATATATACCTGATTTTTTATAGAATATAAAATATATAAAGAGTATATATATATATATATGAATATATTACATATTAAAATATTTATGCAAGAAAATAAAATGTTTAATATAAATATATATATATATATATGTCTAAACTGGGACAAGTGACTTGGTTTATATCTCTAAAGGTCTTTCTTCGCGCTTCATAGTCAGCAAGTTATTGATTTATTAGCCGAAGTGGCTTCACTATAATTGGATGGAGCTGAGAAGGGACTCGGACTGAAAATCCCCACGCAAGATACATGTAGTTGTTAACCTCAATGTTTTTATCAACCTTCCACGGGAGCATTCTGAATAATATTAAATGATACATCTTTTCTTAAACTTATGATATTCCTGCTGTACCCGATGAAGCTGTTTGTGTCTATTTAATGCTATCGACAAATTAGTATTATTACACGGAAACCTATACAATAAAAGAATCAATTAACTGATTTATATCTTTTATTAGCACTTATGCTTCATTCGGGCTAAGTTCATCTAAGTTACTAAAAATTATTTAAGTGTGAAAAGTTTTATAAAGTGGCTGTGTTTTAAAGCCGGGAGAGAGGTGAGAGAATATTCCAGCGGACACAGAAGCTAGTATGTCAGTTTCTGGGACCTATTCCGATAAGTGCGGCAATTATAGATTTTCTTCAGATTTTCTTCTGTATTTGTGACGAATCTTATTTGGTCTTCAGTTTACTTTCGGGATTGTTACAAGAGCTTTACATTGGACTGTTATTCCCCGAGAGAATTTGCGTGAACTGTTCGTCCGGCTTATACATTTTAAAGGACTTATCGCTGTGACAGTGGTGGTATCCAGGCACTGTGCACTTTGTTTATTTTACTGTGTGATTGTATTGAATTGTTGTTATACTGCTGTTATACTGTGTAATTGTATTGATTTAATATATTGTAATGTTAGGGTTGTTTTAAAAATAAATCATAGTTATTTGTTATAAAAAAAACACTGACTTCTTTATTCATACTCCTAGACATTCCACCCTGCCTAGTGTTACAGAATTTGATTTTTTTTTTCTTCTTGACAAAATTTATGTTCATCGCGCATAGGTGATCTGTTGATATTAGGTTCCGTAACATAAAATTTTGGGCCTGTCTGGAATGCTTAATAGTTATGAAAATTTATTAGGCCTTGACCTGGACACATTATTTACAATACATTGTTTACAACATTACACATTATTTACATTACATTGTTTACATGATTTATCTCAGGGTTTTTTTGTTATTGTTTTAACATCCTAACATGGCAGATTTCAAACCTGAGACATTTGTTGACGATCCCGACCCTGAACAACTTGAACAGTTGACAAAGGAACAGTTGTTACATTTGGGACAACACTCATGGCTAGGTGTGAAAAAAAACTATGAGGAAGCCTGATATCATTGCTAAAATCATGCAAGATCTAGTTAGTAAAGATTTAATTGAAGAGAGTGAAGTTCAAACATAAAAATTGACAGCCTTGCTATGCAGTTTGAATTTTAAAAGTTGGAAATGCAACATGAGCTAGAATTAAAAGAGAAAGAAAAAGATATTGAGTTAAAAAGACAGGAGTTAGAAAGACTTAAACTAGAACATAGGCTACGTGCTGCCCCAACTCACAGTTTTGATGTTACTAAACACATTAGACTTGTCTCACCTTTTCAAGAAAAAGAGGTTAATAAATATTTCTTACACTTTGAGAAGGTAGCTGGAAATTTAAAATGGCCTAAGGAAAATTGGACTATGCTGTTCCAAAGTGTGTTGACTGGCAAGGCCAGAGAAATTTATACAGAGCTGACTATGACCTGGTTAAACGGTTAATCCTTAAAGGTTATGAGTTAGTTCCGGAGGATTACCGCCAAAGATTCAGAAATTTGGAAAAGCGCAAAGAACAGACCTACGTCAAATTTGCTAGGACAAAGGGGCAGATGTTTGGTCGCTGGTGTAATTCTAAAAATGAAATGAGAGATTATGACAATTTGCGCCAGTTGATTTCGTTTGAAGAATTCAAGCACTGCAATAACGCAGATGTTAAGGTAGCAGAACTGGTTAAATTCCTTAAAATTTAGGTTTTTGCAATACAAGGTATACTTAATATTGAATATTGGACGGTTCTAATGCACTTGAGCACATTTTAGGTCGCCGGTTGCAATTTGTGGAAAAGGTGATTTCTGTTCTGTAAACACTGCAATGTGTTGTCATGGTGTGTGTAAACTAACTCCAGCCCTGCCACAGGCCTGTCAATCAGTGAGCCCCCAGCCCTCACCTGGGTCAGTCGGCCAATTGCGAGGTGCAAGTGGTTAATTAATGCATAGGCCTAATCCGTGCACAGGCGGCCAGAGTCGACGGTCGAGGTTTGAAAGCCCCATCTAATTAGCTGAGCATACACAACTGATAAGCTTAGTAAAGCAACCCCAACTCAAGCTAATTAGTGTGCAAACGCATACGTTGTTTTGAATGATCTGTTAGTGTCATATATAGCAATTAGTATCGTTGGCCTCTCTTTTTTGACGTGTATATTACGTACATAACAATGAAAATACTCTGGGCTGACGACGCAAATCTCGAATGCCACCCTGATAAACTGCAGATGTTGAATGAACTAAAGTCTCAGCAAGCCGAATCTGATGAATGCCAAGACTTTCTCGTACGCTGATATTTTTTTGATGTTTGATTATCAGTTATTGATATAATGTAAATATACCACGTTAGATGATAAAACCGGGTTCTATCCGTGTTGTGGATGTGTATGCATTGTGTATGCAACACTTTTACAAACAACCGTCTCCCTGCTTCCATAAAAGAAACAAGTCAACACTTCACGTGACTAGTAGGCCTATGGGTATGCGGGATTCGTTTTTTTTTATTTTCAACTCCCAAAAAAGGTGTAAACCGTGATAAGTAAATCAACCATCGTGGTCTCGTTCTCCTTGAATGCCCATGTATCTCTTAATCATAGATCCTGTGTAAACACGCGGTTTTCAATTAGGCCCGGTTCAGCTGGCATTGCCCACCTGTTCACACGCGGGTCCCGGCTTTCGGTTACTCGGCCCACCTTTATTCTCCGCCTAACAACGCCCATAATATCCAGGGCACGTGGTGTTTTGATAGCTAAATCTTGTGACATGCCGAACTTTCATCGTTTTAACTCATTTTTAAAGCAAAATAATCAACTAATCAATGATATTATGGCATGGTTTGATAGGAACTACCGTCTTATCCAAATTCATTTGTCTGTCAACATGTTGTTGCACTTACTTACGTCTGTAGAATGAATGATCTCTACGAATGTATTTTTTTGACCATTTTCCAAAATCTTTATTTCACCTGAACACCTTAGTTTTATAGCGTTATTTCTCCGTAATTACTTGTCCAAAACATACCATCGTTTTCAAAAGTAGTTGTTCATATGTCAACTAAAAAAGCGCTTTTTATTTTACGCCTTAACTTAGTTGGAAGGATTTTATTTAGGAAAATGTAAAAACTGAAATGATTTTCAACGGTTTCAAAATAAAATACTCTGTTAAATCGAAATTTTTAAACTGAACTCACAAAACAAAAAAAAAACGCCTAGGGATTTTTATCTAAATTTTCGATCAATATGAAAATATATTCTCTATCTGCTTTAGATGTGCCGGAATAAACGTTTTCTTGTTAAATATTAACATTAAATTAAAACGCTTATAAATTAAGACACAATCCTCCAAAACAAAGTTAATATTTACCAAAATGTGGAGAATCTCCATAGCTTTCAGAAAATGTATACTTTAAGGGGTCCAAAGACATAAGATTGTTCAATGTAAAGGAAAAATCAAAACAAAGTCAGGTCATGCGGGAGGGACCAGTCATGCTACCTTAAAACTTTTCTTGATGAGAAAAGTCCAGAAACACTTGACATTGCTGCTCAATTAGCTGATGATTATTCATTAACACACAAAATGTCCTTTTTAAGCAAATCAAACCAGTCATTCACAAACAAGAATGTAAATCAGTATGGTCAAAAGAAGTCTAAAGCGCAGTCACCCAGTATTAGTAGTCAGCAAAGTCCATTGCTACATCTCAGTCCACGTCCAGTCTGTCTTAGTCCAACAAAGACCAGTCATTTTCAAAGAAAATCTGTAATTACTGCAAGAAGGAGGGCATCTAATATCTGACTGCTGGAAACTTGAGAATAAAGCAAATAGCAAACCTTCCGGTTTTGTTTCAATGTCTATGCATAGCATAGTATAAGAGCCAGGCTCTTTTCATGTAAATAAGGAGTAAAACTCCTTTATTGACTCTTATAAAGAGTTTGATGCTACGGAGGCCCAAGTGCCGTCTGAATCCAAAGAAGAATCCGTAGCTGGCGGGATAAAACCTCAGTTGATTCCTGTGAGGAATTTAATAAGGCTTGGTCCTTTCAAGACTCCTGCGAGGAGTATTCTCTAAATAAGGCTAAGTCCTTTTATGACTGTGGTGATAGTATTTCAAATGAGGCCAGGTCCTCTTATGATAAACAGAAGTTTGTTTCTGCTGAGGAAAATTGCTCTGTTGACTCCCATGAGGAGTTTGATGATAAAAAAGATGTAGATTCCTTAAATGACTCTGAAAAAGAGTTTATGACTGACACTGTCAATGTCAGATCTTTGCTTGATGAAACTTCGGTAGTAGATTCCTCTCCTGACTCTGAAATAATTGATTCATTTGAGCCATTCATACATGATGGTTTTGTATCACTTTCATGTGATTTTTCAGATTCTACCCCTAATTTTGAGGGACACTGGCTCAGGCCAGACTCTCATGTTTGCAAACACTTTGCCATTTTCTAATAGGTCCTTTACTAGTGCACATGCACTTGTTAATGGTGTGTTTTCAGACAAACACACTTCAGTTTCGCATCACTGTATCCATTTAAAGTCAGATTTGATTTCTGGGAATATTACTGTGGGCATAAGAACTACTTACCCTTTAAGGGAATTCAGTTGCTACTTGGCACTGATGTTGAAGGTTACAAAGTACAGCCTGTACCGATGGTGACAGAAGAGCCGTCACTTGATCAGGACACTGATCCGGAAAGTTCGGAAATTCCTGGTTTGTATCCTTCATGTGCTGTAACTAGAGCTATGGCCAAGAAAAACACACATGAGGATAATGGTCCCGATAATAACACTCTGGGAGTCACTAGTGACTCGTCTAACGACTCGCCGTACAGGATCCAGCATTTTTAAGGTCTTAACTCATCGTGGAACAGCATCAGGACCATGAAAGTTCAAGTTTGTTTCCCATGGCAGTTTCTAAAGAGAAACTGTCACAGAACCCAGTTTGTTTCTATGTTAATAATGGAATGCTTATGCGTAAATGGCTACCACCTGACGTATGCGCTGATGATGAGTGGGCCATCAAACATCAAATAGTAAGGCCAAAAAAAACTTTCGCAATGAAATTCTAAGCATGGCACATTAGGCTCCTTTAGGTAAAAATAAAATTTATCAGATATTTACTACACACTTCTATTGGCCTAATCTCAGGAAAGAATTTTGACAATATTGTAAATCATGCCATACATGACAGATGGTAGGCAAGCCCAATCAGAATCCTCCTAAGGCCCCCTTAGACCTATTCCTGCTTTCGAGGAGCCATTCAGTAGGATTATTGTTGATTGTGTTGAACCTAAGCCCAAAACCAAATCTGAACATGAATACGTGCTGACAATTATGTGCGCATCTACCAGGTTCCCTGAGGCAATACCATTGCGCAAAATTAATGCCAAAAGTGTTGTCAAAGCTCTGATCAAGTTTTTTACAACTTTTGGATCGCCAAAATCCATCCAGTCTGACCAAGGGTCTAATTTTATGTCTGGCTTATTCCAGCAAGTTATGCTTGAGCTAGGTATAACACAGTACAGCTCTTCCCCATACCATCCTGAAAGTCAGGGCGCCCTCGAGCGTTTTCACCAGACATTAAAAAACATGATAATGACCTATTGCTATGACACACAGAAAGACTGGGATGAAGGAATCCACCTATTGCTCATTGCTGTCAAAGAATCCTTTCAAGAGTCCTTGGGTTTCAATCCCTTTGAACTGATTTTCGGACATGGACCGCGAATTGAACTTCCATTGAAACTACTCAAAGAAAAACTCTTGTGTGAAAATCCTGGTTATCTTAGTTTACTGCAGTATGTCTTAGACTTTCGCACTAAATTACACAATGCTTGTGAGATTGCAAAGTCAAATCTAAAATCTGCCCAAAGTAAAATGAAAACAAAGTATGACAAGCACAATGTAAGTGGAACGTTTGAGCCTGGTGAAAAGGTCATTGCCTTACTACCCATCCCTTGCAGACCTCTGCAAGCTAGGTATTTTGGTCCTTACATTGTTGACAAGAAAGTCAGTGATTTTAATGACATACTGTTGACACCAGATGGACGTAGGAAGAAACAACTGTGCCATGTGAAACCATAATATGACAGAAATAGCACATCAGATGTTGTACATAATGTTACTGATGTAAATTGTGTAAACACTGACCCTGACCCAGTTAAAGTAGATATTGATTGTAAGTATGATGTAGACATTCAGTGTGGTACAGTACCATTAAAAAACTCAGACGTGCTTAACAACCTGGTTGCCAAACTGTCACATCTTACCGCACAACAACAACAAGACCTCAAGTACCTGCTAGGTATTATGAGCATTTGTTTAGTGACATTCCAATGCGAACAAACATATTGTGCCATGCCGTCGATGTTGGCGAGGCAAGCGCAGTCAAGCACAATTTTTATAGACTAAATCCTGAAAAGCAAAAGTATCTACAGGATGAGATTCAAAATTTGCAGAACAATGATTTTATAGAACCTAGTAACAGGAACTGGAGTTCACCATTTAGTCTTGTGCCAAAACCTGATGCAAGTTACCGTATGTGCACAGATTATCGAAAACTGAACTCTGTTACCAAGACTGACACGTTCCCGATTCCGAGGATCGATGATAGTATTGACTGAGTCGGTAGCTCGAGATATGTCTTCAAGTTTGAATTGCTTAAAGATTCTGGCAAGGACTGTACCAGTATAAAGTTATGCCGTTTGGCATGAAAAACTCGCCAGCCACGTTCCAGCGCCTCATCCATATGGTTGTCAAGGACTTTCAGGGCTGCGATGCATATATTGATGACCTTGTCGTGTGCAGCGACACCTGGGAGAAACATCTGCAAATTCTTAGCGACCACTTCGAAAGACTCAGTGAAGCATGTCTGACCATCAACTTAGTACAATCTGAGTTTTGTCATGCACAAGTATAATTTTTGGGTCATATTGTAGGGCAGGGTCAAGTAAAGCCTGTTGATGCTAAAATAAGTGCTATTTCTGCATTTCCTAGACCAGAAAACAAAAAGCAGATAATGCGTTTTCTTGATATGGTTGGATACTACAGGAAGTTTTGTCCAATTTTTTCTGCTGTAGCTGAACCTTTGACTAATTTGCCAAAGAATAAACAAAAGTTTGAATGTAATGTTCAGTGTGAAAATGCATTTCAGAATTTGAAAGTAATTCTGCAAAGCTCACCAGTTTTGGTAGCAAACCAGAAAAACTACTCCACTATTGAAAAAGAATGTTTGGCTTTGATTTTGGCATTGCAACATTTTGAAGTTTATGTTACTTCATCAGTCAAGCCTATCATTGTCTTCAGTGGTCAAAATCCCCTCACATTCATGAGCAAGTTTAAAAATCAAAGATGTTTTAGATGGAGTTTGTTCTTACAAGATTACAACCTTGAAATCAAACACATTAAAGGGGGAAGACAATGTACTTGCTGATTGCTTATCGAGATGTTTGTGAAATATTGTAAACGAGATGTTTATGTCATATTGTAAATAAGTTGGTGTTGAAATGTTGTAATAATTTAGTGATTGTGATGGCAAAAAAAGAAAGTTTTGAGAAAACTTTTTTTTTTTCTTACAGGAGGAGGAGTGTTATAGGTGCCCCTTTTTATTGTGTACAGCGGTCTTGCAGATGGTTGTTTTATTGTGCACACGGATGTTCCATGTGTTGTTGGCGCTTTGTTCGTGTAGCACGTGTGGCTCGATGCCGTGGCAGCGTCTCCTGGCCGGGCCGGGTTGGCCCAAGTGTGAACCCTGGTATGTAGAGACACAGCGAAGTTTTTCAAGTATGTTCTTTGAACGTGTATACCGTGTTAGATTCTTTAGATGGTTTGAGAAATGGAAAAATGTTTGGCTTGAGGTGAAAGGTAATATAAAAAGAATGTGTTTTAGAGCCGAGAGAGAGGTGAGAGAATATTCCAGCGGACACAGACGTGTGTATGTCAGTTTGTGGGACCTATACGATTATCCAGTAATTTCAGGGATTCTACTATTACTAACACTTTACAATTTAGTGCTGCCTGTGACATTTCATGTTGCCTAGTGTTACAAAATCTTATTTCCTTGACAAAATTTATGTTCATCACGCATAAGTGATCTGTTGATATTAGGTTCCGTAACAATATTCTTCTGCCCCAACATAATGCATTTTGTAAAAAATAAGGAAATATATTCTTCCATTTAACATGCGAAAAGCTGAAGCTCGAGACTTTTTCAGGGATATAACTTAATTTAATTAAAATCAATTGTGTACTCAAAAATAGATCAGATTTTTGCCAATATCTTAAGTTATTAGCTAAAATAATAAATCAATTTGAATTTGAATTTTGTCCAATTTTGGCCACGGCAATTTTTTTCCTTGTACGCACTGTTGATTAAATTTTCACAGCATGTATACATAAGGATTGAATCTTTTAAAATCTGCTTTTTCAAAGAATTTGATTGAAAATATATAATATAATGCTTATATGTAAAAAATAGATGTAAGTTTATGTTGCATTTGCTAACATTTTACAAAATTCAGCTGAGTGCTGTGACCCATGGATCCCTTGTTTTAATTTTATTATCTATTTGCTTTATAATGATAGACAGTTTATCAAAGCCCATATGATGATATGCATCCAATCATCGTGCATTTCTGGAAAGTTGCAATAACCTAGCAACTTATCCATTTTTAAATCCTTACTTATCGCTGGGGAATCCACTTACTAAATTACATACATAAATGCTTTCAACTAATGTTGCTTCTTAAGCACTAAGTATAAAAATGAAAATGATTGAATTGAAAATATTTGTTAAAAAGAAGAGAAAAATGGAGAAAAAAATCAATTTTAAGTTGATTTTAATCAGTGATTTTTTTTAATCAAGTGATTTAAATATATAAATACAAACGTCGGCCAAGTTTTTTTTTTTTCAGGCAACGAAGCCCACGGCAACTCACAGAATCATCATACACAGCCCAAAACATGATAGAATAACACCCACTACATCATTTGTCCCTCTTTTTGTGCTGAGAGCTCTTGCCTTTTTAAGTATTGGTGAAAAGTAGTGTAACAAATGTGGAAAAAAATGCATATTTTGGCAGCTATATAAACAAGGGACCTGTGGGTCATTGCACTCAGCTGAAATTGAAAATGAGAATATTTTTTATATAAACTTAACATATGGAAATGTGGCAAAAGTTTGCCTCCCATGAATATTTGTATTGGTATCTGAACTTATTGAGTGCAATATGCATGTAAATTATATATAAAAAGAGAAAGTGGAGATAATTTGATTAAAGTATAAAAATAACCTTGAATTCATTAACTGAAATAAGAGGGCGGTAAAAATAATCAAAATTTTTCCAATTTTCCAAATCAGACCATGTTTTGATAATGATTTGTCCTTCCAAACTAAAGATATCATTTGGAAACAAATATGTTGACAGATTGCCTCTAGGCCCATGATCATTGACCTTGTGACCCCAAAATGCATAATTTTCTTCCGCTAATGGCAGGTGAGCAATATTTGGAACATTGAAGGTTTTGAATGAAAAGTTTGGCTTAAAACCTGTCCAAAATCTTTTTAAGATGTGGATCCAGTGACCTTGACTCTTGACCTCATGACCCCAAAATCATAAGGTTTCTTACTTTAGTGATGGGCCATATATTGGTCAAGTTTGAAACCAATATTTCACTCTAATCTGCAGTTATCATCTGGAAACAAAAATGTGGATAGTTTACCCCTGTGACCCTAAAATATGAACATTATCCAGGTCATTTGCAGGTCACCTTTATTTGCTGGATGGAAGGTAAGGGATGGAAAGTTTGGTTTACAATGCATCCATAATCTTTCTAAATAAGTGGCTCCTGTGACCTTTACCTTTGACCTCATGACCCATAAATCAAGATCGTTCTTGCTTTAGAGGTTGACCGAATATAATTCAAGTTTTAAATTGATATGTAAATCCAAAGGGGAGTTATCATTAGGAAACAATAAACAATTAAACATATAAAGTTTTTGAACAATAGATGAATCCACAGTTGAGAAACCGACATAATTGCGACAAAACCGGGAACTGACAAACCCTGTCATGGTTAACATTAAAGGCAAGATTCAGGGCAATCTATGCATTAATTATCAAGATACTTGAGATTTTGTACCAAATTTCCAATTTTTCTGGGCGGGAGGTACTTAAGACCCAATAGCTCGGATGATAAAGGTCACAGTTACCTAATTTCATGTTTTTCCAAGGAGATTTTTTATTAACTTCGCTAGATATTCAGTTACAGGTTTTCAGGTCCATTGGTGTCAAAACGTGCTACTCTAACAGACAGACAGACAGACAGACAAACAAACGGACAACGGACGATGACCGATCACTATAGCCCAGTTGACTTACAGTTAGCTGAGCTGAAAATCAAGATGCCGGCCAACAGAGGGCGCGAAATTTTGGGGTTTATTTTGTTAAAGATGTCCAGGGGCAGTTGAATCCATGTGCAAAGTTTTGTGCCTTCTGCAAAATTTGAGAAATTCTTTATGGCCATTTAATTAAAAACATTGGTATAAATAGAGTGATTGCATGATTAACAAAGGTGGCCATGGTAACCAGCTCAAATTCCACAGGGGTTCTATCCTAGAACTTTAATCAAGCAGTTTTCTAATGAAGAGCCCAAAACATAATAGAATAAAATCCTTGATAGCATTTTCCCCTCCTTTTTGTGTTGACAGGCCATGTTTTTAGGTCTGTCTGATTGAAAAGTAGTATCACAGATACGGAAAATGCATATTCTGGCGGCCATTTCAAAATCAATGAATTGTTGGGGTCTACCTTTTTTACCTAGGGGCAGTGGTATTCCTGTGCAAAGTTTTATGCCTTCTGCAAAATTTAATAAATTCTGGTGAAAAATAGGCCTTAGCCGCTGTACTCAGCAGGTCACCAAATTAAACAGAGCTGTGTGACAGACCCCTCCATCTCTTTTCATCTCTTTTTCTATACCCAAATTAAAACACCGCCCCTTACTGTGTAGTCTTATCAAAAGAGGTACTCAATTGAACTTGGATTCCAAAGTAAATGTTGTAACTATCTTTAACCAGCCCCTAACAATGAGAAAAAAACAATTTTGTATAAACTTTGAGCTCCTAAAAGAATTTTAAGGAGAACAACTACTCACTTGTTATACTGTTATACAGTTATACTATGTGTAATCACAAAGAATCCGGCCGAAAAAGGACTCCAGGTTGAAAACCCCACGCAAAATTAATTTAGGTGTTTACTTCAATATCTTTATCAACCTTCTACGAGAGCATTTTGCATAATGTTAAATACGTCTTTTCTGAAACTTATAAAATTCCTGACGAAGCTCTTTGTGATTATTTGATGTTATTCACATATTAGTAATATAACACGAAATTACTTTTTTTTCATTGAAACTAGTAACTTATTTATATATCTTATATTTGAACTTATACATATGCTTTATTCGGGCAAGGTTTATATCAAAGTAACAATACACTAATTTTAATGCGAAAAGTATTAAATAATTCGATATAATTCATTTATATTGCATGCAACACATATCGGCGTAATGTCTGAATTCGTTTCAATATTTTGTTATATTGACGCTCATCTTTTATAAACGGGAAAGTTATCAGTATGCTGCTTTGAAGAAAGGATTATAAAATAAAAAGCTATATGAATGTGAGTTAAAATATCAAATGTTGTGTTTTCAAGCTACGAGGCCCACGGCATCTCACAGCATCAACATACACTGCAACTGTTAAGTCAATCCTTGCATTAACTTGTGAGAGAAAGGTGCCTATGTATTACCTTTACGCAAATTAATCTGTTAGTCATATATTAGGGACTGAGTTTCTTTTTAATCCTGTTCAAACTTTCAGGATTCCAGAAAAAATATAATATTAAAATGTTCGTTCTATACTTTTTATGCTTGCTTTTGTCTAATTTTTACGTAAAGCAAAGAATTTACGTCAACACCCGTGTGTTCCTATGGTTGTTTTGCCTGTCAGCATGATTATACAAAATATAGATGAAACAAGTTAAGCTTTTTAATGGATCCTGAGTTCGAATATCATCCGAGGTGAACCTTTTCTTACAAACAAACGCGTTTTCGGGGGTCCCATGGGACATAGGCTTAGAAAGACCGCATATCCTCACTGGGTTCGTATCTAAATCGGAGTATACTAAACTTTAGTCTTAAAATAGTTCGCTTTACAAAAGGCTAAATAGGTTTATCAGCAAAACGTTAGTTTGCTGGCCGCACTTGATTGTTAGTCCGTTTTACCTAGCAGCAAAAACTGATATATTTTGAGGAGATGACTGGGTCAAATGGCAGCAAATATGCTTCTTGCACAACAGAAACGGATTTTTTTCTATGCGAAATAGAACAAGTTAACTGTAAACCAGCCTACAGTAAACCGAACAACTGTAGACCGGACTATAGTAAACCGAACTGATGCGGAACATTGGCCTAGTGGGACGAAATAAACCGATTCACTATACGGATTACTTGCTATTGCGCATACGGCCTTAGAGTGAAGTCGAATTAATAGATTTGTTTTATAGATTATATATATATATATATATATATATATAAAGAGAAAGCAGTGGGATATGAAATATTTTTTTAAGGTCGTGCGCTAAATAACGTATACTTAAATTATTTCCTTCAGTCACTTGTGTTGTAACTTGTATCCATCTAATAAACAGAATTATCGAAGCATAACTGTTCATGTCACTCGCTCCGTCTGGGCCGTCATGCCGAAGTAATGGGGTCATAATGGCGGAACTTGCCCGTACGACGATTAGTGCATCAGCGGCGTGCTCATTTCGTACAATGCTCGTTGTCGCTGTTCCTGCAACTGTAGGCATCACCTGCTATATATTTCATGGACACCTGGTCACAGTGACAAGAAGTAATTAAGGGCTAAACGACAGGGCAAAACTTATCAAGATGTGCAGTGCTTAACCTTATAAGACTGCAAATGCATTTTATATTCCAGAAGTTGGTCAAGCTATAGCTTTATACATATACACTCCCCAGGTCATTGTAAATGCCACTTGTTTCCGGAATGATGATCTAAACTGTCAAAGACACATTTTAGTGGCTAACGCGTACAAAAATTACCTGGTAGTATACAATTTTTTTGAAAACAATGAAAGTTATGACTTATACGATATCAATGCCTAATCAATATTTAATAAACATTTAAATATGGAATTAATTATTCGTGTTTTTGTCTGTAACATGATGAGATTTGTGGCATGATTTTTCATCCCATGACGTCATGTTGGGGACCTTTCTCCTCTATTACAGTGTACATACGAAAGTGCGAAAGTCGGTGAACGCATTTCAACTCACAAGTTTGGTTATTCTTCATATCTTTAAGTTGCCCAATAGCCTATCTTTAACATGGCTTGTGTACACTGTTACCTTAATCCTCAAACATCATTCATCATAATTTGGTTATAGTTGTTTTATTTAGCTCGAGATAATAATTTCGAGTTCTCAAGATAATTTGGCCCCAATAATAATACTGTTGTTACAACCATTTGATGCTTAATTGCCACTTTGGTAGCATGTGATGTTTGAGGCGAATAATGAAAGAGGAAAAAGTGGGTTTAATCCCTACCTGACAGAGTAAAATTACCTTTTTGCACTTATTGCTTCATAGTTTTACGGTTGACTCTCCTGCACCTTCTCCTTACTTTGAGCTGTGGACCTCTTTCTATAGGGTACGATTTTCCTTGTTAATGGTAATCCAGAATAATTACATGCATTTATATGTACTACCATTCGAATTTCATTTTAACAATCGTCAAAGGCAATGAGTGAAATTACAAGAAACAAAGATAGAACATCCTTTTGTCCGTGTTCACAAAAACGCACCATCGGACTCTCGACATTGTACCTTAGAAGAATGTTTATCTGATATGTCCAAAAAGAAAATGCTGATCTTACAATATTGCACAACAACATTGAGAAAATCTTGTATGTATGAAGTATTCTGTGAAGCAACCTTTTTGTTGTCTCAAATTTTACCCACACTAAAGCGCTTTACCATGCTATCCAGCCTTATTATTTTACAGGTGCTTCCTTTCCTCTTAAAGGTTCAATATTAATAGAGGATTTATAAATTATTTTAATGACCTCAACCATGGTTTATATTGTAGGCACAATGGCGAGTTTTCAGCTAAGTAAGGACAAACAACTACTTGCAGTCTGTTGGGACAAAGCAGGTCAGCCTAAAAAGCAGTGTTCTGTGTCAGGCTTTCCTGGAGTAAGACATAATTATTCGCATGTCGATGTATAGTAGCCTCTCTGATCATGAGTCAAATTTTACAGTATTTTTGACGATACTACAAAACTATATAATCTGGGCCTGAGTTAGAATTCATATCTACTGGAAAAACTTTTTTTTTAATCTTTAATACTTGTTGTTTATAGATATTGTTAAATGAAATATCATTCAATTATTTAGCATATCTAATGGATATATGTACACCACTTACGTTGACGTTTGCTCTATTAACACTAATGGAGTGTTTTTTGTTGTTGCTAGAAATGGTTTGTTTGTACAGTATTATTTATTTTACACTGGCCATAGATGTGCTGTCAGTTTTCCCTTTAATTTCTCTATATATTACTGGGTATATGATTTTATTCTGATCAAGGCTGCACTCGAAGTTATTGCTATTACATATATACATCATCATCGATCGTGTTTTTGAGCCAACTGTTATACTTTGCACAGCTGCAGAAAATATATCTGTACCCAAATTACTTTTGATTACCTCCATAGTGTGTGGTCCCATGAACTACAATAACAACACAAATGCGGACGGAGGATTGACTTGGGCATTTCCAAATAAAGTCCCTTCTAGACTGTGGCTATTTATAGCAGATCAGCTTCACTGAATAAATAACTTGCGATCTAGCGACAGTGAGAATGTTGTTTTGATTCACAAGTTAATTTTGTCGATACTTTTTACAAACAGCTTACTCCGCGAAAAAGTATATATGTATAAACACCGAGTGCTTGAAAATAATTAGTGATACATTTAAGTACCATTCCAGTCACACTGTATTTTTTTATCAGTAAAACTGCTTATAAATCATAGTATTCCTTCCGATGTTAATTTACAATCTCAAATGCCATATACGGCAAAAGGCGAGGCAACAAATGAGTTAGTCGAGTATCAATAGGGGGAATTATTTTTCCGAAAAATCGATACTTTTGTGGAGCAGCACTTAGATCTAAATTTGCAGATCCGGCTTACCTGCATTAGTGCTCAAGTGTTAATCAAATCTTTTGTTTCTACACAACTGAACTCAACCTCGCTTTGCACGCGTTTCTATCGATGTAGAGCAGTTTTGTGCATTTAATCTGTTACCTGTCATGGGGAATTTGGTTATATCGGTATCAAAGTTTTTGTCAATCATAAAACCATAATATTTTTACATAGGATATTTAATTGATGTTTTATCCTTTCATACTGTCGCAAGACATACTCACAGGACATTAAGATAAAAAAAGCGTTATCAGTTGTGAGCAAAAAGGCCTTGGCGCTTTTTGTATTTTTAACAGACATCCCAAATAGAAAGTTGAACAACCATTGCTGTATATGATATATCAAGATGAAAATAAAATCACTTGCAGTCAATGCATTCTAAAACAGATAACAATTTTAGATGAATTTGTACGTATATATTTTACACAATAAATTAATGATTCCCTTAGTCTCCTCATTATTTTTTGCTGGGATAGCAATATAAAAAGAATGGGATAAATGACATTGGTTTTTATTTGTTAATGTTATTCTTCTAGCTTCATAGGCAGGAAATCATTTATTAGCCGAAGTGGCTTCAATATAATTGGATGGAGCTGAGAAGGGATTCCTAGTAAAATTCCCACGCAGGAAACATGTAGTCGTTAACCTCAATGTTTTTATCACCCTTCCACGGTAAGTTCATTAATTCATTAATTTTATCTGCACACATCTAATAAAAAACTACAAGAAGATCAAATACTTAACAGTTTTATCGGTTTGAGGACGACGGCCTTGCAATGTGGTAAACTCCGCTGTAATTGTGCACACCATCTATCGATCTTTGTGCTAAACTACAGCCCAGAATTCCTTAATGCAAAGCTATTTGTACATGCCCTAAACCCTGGGTTTGATTTTAAATGTTTCTTTGGGCATTGTCAATAGTACACTACTAAATAATGTTACCAGATTTCGAGTTTCAAATATGTTGATCTAAATAAAAGGCTATTGTTACCATATTTATTCTGAAAAATAATTGATAATAATAATATTAATAACAATAATAATAATTATAATAATTATATTTATTATTATTATCATATAATGAGATATATTCTGTACAGTTTGTATTATTTATAGTATATATATATATATATATACATGAATTATATATGTATACATATATATAACAGAAAACACACATGTCCTATAAATTTACTAAAATGTAAATATCGCAATACATATCGCAATACGCTACTAAATATCGCAATGTACTGCGTTACGAAATTTGCAGGCTACACCTGGCCCTGTTATTGTGTACCTCATATATAATTAGCTCTTTCATAATGCATGCAAAGCATATCGGCTAACGTGGGCATTCTTGTCAATATGTTGATACATAGACGCACATGCAAATATTTGACATTTACGGGTACCTTCCCGTTACCTTGCGTTTGAAATACGGCTTATAAATGATAAACCTTTATTAATACAAACCAGAATGAACATGTGCAACGTAGCTCACCGCATGACACAAAACCATCATACACAGATACAGTCAAGACAATCAACATATTGCATGCGATTACACAGAGTACTGGCAAAACAAAATCAGCGTTATGGAGTATTGCTCTGGTTGTTTTGTTTTGTTTTTTTAGCATAGTTAGGAAAAAACTGATGAAACAGTTTCAGCGTTATGCAGGGATCGCGAATTTGAATCTCAGTCCTTGCGATGGTGTTCTCACAAATGAACGTACCTTTCGGGGGTTCCATGGGACATGGACCTCGGAAGACCGTATCCTTACTGGTTTCACAATTAAATCGGATTATACTCAATTAAGCCTTGAATTATTACGCTTTGTGTGAGCACTGTATGTTGCTAAACAAAAGCCTAATGGTTTTATTTAGTGTCACGTGAGTTTGCTGTTTGCAGATGGTGGGTTATCCTGTCTACTGTGCCGCTTAAAATAAAAGTAATACTTATAGTGAATGATTGGGCCTCTCGAAGACCATAAACGGAATTACCTCTGCGCATTAGGAATTGGTTTTCTGTAAACTAAAGTAAAGCCAACCACCTTTCAAGCGGATTAGAGTAAACCGAAACCCATATATCATCCCGCCATTGGTATCACATTATGTATAAATGCAAGATGATACTTTTATATATCAGTAGAGTAGAATGAGTATACAGATGTGGATATAATACCTTTTTCCAAAGATTGAGCTATTCAAGTCGCCTGCCTATATATAAGTGCCTTACATCGCTTTCCTTTATAATTTTCTACATATTTTCACTCCGACGCCACAATGTTCACCCAGTAGTGCTCAAAAATGATTCTAATTTGAGATATATATTTCAAGGATGTATAGGATACAATGGTGTTGTAATTAATTTTAAATTGTAATTAAGTAAATAATCTGATCTATATTTTTATAAGATATCAATTTTGATAATATAAAAGTGACCATGATTCTAACGAAATGCTTTTAGCGTCAAGGTCGTTTATAAGGTTTTTCTTAATTAACTGAAGCAGGTTTGCTAAAATTAGAAGAACTCGAGAAGGGACTGTTGATGGAAATTCCCTCGACTAGATTTATGTAGTTGTTTACCAACCGCACATGAACTTCGTACCATGCTGACCTGATAAAGACCTGGGAAACAGCTTTCTGAGTAAACATAAGTAATATTTAAATAATTTTGTTAAATTCTACGTGTGCTAGAAGTAAACGCAAAAGTTTACTTTATTCTTCTTAATTAAAACGTCGTTCTGTCAAGAGAAACTATTGGAAATAACAAAATAATCATAATGTTAACATGTTTTGAAAATATATGATGGGCTTATCAAAGGTATGCAAACGTATTAAAGATAACATTTGTGTATATCTGATTATTTGATAAAAGAATTAAATGATATAATGATACCTGTATTACATTAACATATTGATACAGTATGTACAACGTCAAGTAAAACAAAGAATTTTTTTATTTAAAAAGCACAGGCAGTAATATATGAATATTCAGCAAATATTTCTTGTTTGAAATTTTGTTAAACAAAAGTGATTTAGACCTTAATATCGCGTTGTTGCAATTGATCTATCCCATTGTATTGGTATGTTGATAAAAACATGGTTAAATGGCTCTAAATTATATTCAAATGACATTCATCGGATAATTTTATTTACAATCCTTAGCTGGGTCTGAAACACACACACACATAATTATATATATATGTATATATGTGTGTGTATTCTACATAGCTCCTTAAATAATGAGCCCCATGATAGCTATTGTTTTTCTGTCTCTGTCTGTCTGCTTGTCTCTGTCTCTCTCTCTCTCTCTCTCTCTCTCCCAGTTTATTTGGCAGCTAGTCATTTATTGAAAAGCGAAAAGTCACAAGAAAAAAAACAATTTTCATTGAATTAAGGATATAATGCTGCAAAATACAATGTTGTGTGCACCAGGCAGTACCGGAGTTGTTGTCACCTGAAGCAGTACCTGTTTGAAAAACAATTCTTTTCTTCCAGGGCAGGCTTATAGGCATTACTAGGCATGCATGACTGATGAACTTGGATGAGGTTCAAGGCACGTCCACGGACCAGGAAGATTGAGATGGCGCCATCCGTCACATACAAAATACAAAGTCAGTCATGTATAACTGATGAGCTTGGAGGATGTCCAAAGCACCTAGACCACGAACCAGGAAGATGGAGATAATATTATAAAAGACGCTGGCTCTGACAGGCAAAGTCAGACCTGCTGACGTCTGTACAGACACCAGAAAACTTGATCCAGAGTCAAAAAACCTAGGACGACGAGTCGACTGTTCTGATCGCCAGCATGATGATAACGGTAAAAATTTGTTATATCGGGTCGTTACCTTTATAATCATTTTGTAATTGACCACCCTTGCTGAAAGGTTATTAATCTCAGTGTCTTTTTGTCATAATTTCCTGAATCGTGCCATATAGCTTACAAAATGAATGTTCTCGTTAGTGTGTTTTATCTTATTTATTGATTTGACAATTTATAATACTTTATTATTAAACTGATTCGTTTAATAACATTTGGAAATTAATTAAAATGTGACAAATAAATATGATTTTTCCATCAGTCATACATGTTTTATGCTTTCCCTTTAGTTTTGGAAGACTCTTTAATCCGTGAAGAACATTACACATCTAAAATATATATAACATTTGACTTACCTGATAAAAAATAGTTGAATTCCGATTTCTTCAATGTCACCCACCTAATATATCATTACATTAAAGCAAAGTACTATGTAGTACATATCGGCAATATATATGAGTCGAAACTTAAGTCATGTCTTCAAGTTATATTGTTTATCAAAAAAAAAATTAACAATCAAATGATCCATTTTCATATGTCGCACTTTGACTTCTTAGATACATAAATAACAAAATATAGTCCGTTTGGAAGACTCAGTTCTTAAATGATGCTTATGCTTTATTTTTTTATTTTTAAGAATAATTAAATGATGTACCGATAAACAGAACAATATTTTACATTAAGCTTCATCCTTTGATTTTATTAAGCTTCATAGAACATTCAGATTTCCCGGGCTTTACAGATTAAACATTCAAACTGCTCAAGGAAATAAGACTTTCCCAATATCACATTTCCTGTTATCATGAACCCGTTTTGGTGGGAAACAGGGGGGCATCTTATCAATCATGGGGGTCACATTATACTATACCGCCAATCTACACACAATTTACTGATTTAATTAATGTCTTAATGCTAGAAAATGTATTCTCTAATTACATTTTTAAAAATGAGTATTACAATAAATGTTTAATGATCAAAAGTTTGCAAAGTATCAAACAACTGCAATTTCTTATAATCAAACAAAATACCAAAATGATTGCATGATCATGTGACATGATCCATCCAGTTCACCGTCTTTGTGGCAAAAAAGCATATTATTTTTTAACAGATTAGATATTTTAATGTTGGTTTCTCATACGAGATTGTTTTTATAAACAAGTTTCAGAGATCATGCGCTTCTAAAGAAGCTTGGATAAAGGTAGCAGGCCTTAAGTTAGAGCGCTCAGTATAGAGCGGTCAGCATTATTATTATTAGTAGTAGTAGTAGTAAGAATAGTATTGCATTATACAGAGAAAGGGATGGATTGTAACAAATACAAACACACATAGTGTGAAATGAAATTGTGCTCTTGTCCCTTTAAAAAGCATTACCTCGTAAAAACATACAGTCCCTCGAATATATGCTATATGAGAGTAATTGTCGTTCCCATTTGACTATTGTCGTAATATTTTCAGGTTCAATTTGGCCTTATTCTTGCCTGCATTCTGGCTGTTTACGCTGCGGCGGGGCAGGCCACCGAACCCTTGAAGCTTGACGAGAAAAATTCCAAGTCCGACTATCCAGGAGGGTGCATGGTAACCAATCCTGAAGCACGTGGCCGAAGTGTTTGTACCAGTCCTTCAGCTGCCTACGGGTCTAGGGCTGCGTAAGTACTATACAAATCTATAGATCTTGTGAAATAATCTAATTAATTTGCAGAATGCATCTTTTTTCAGTAATCATGAATTCAGAAAAGAAAATTTAAACAGTCATATAGTAAGTTGAGTTTGGGGATAAAATGAGATTGATTTTGACCTGTCGGTTTGAAGAGAGTTGAAGGGATCAAAAGGTTTGATAAGTCTTAAAGCAAAACGGAGAAAAATGACAGTATTGGAGTAACCACGAATAAAAAAAAAACAGAAGGGACGTGCCTGCTGTTTCAAATAGATATTTATCTGTAATTTTGTAACTAGTAAATGAGATAGGCAGGGTATAGACCAACTATTACATTGCAAAATTCCGTGCACCCTTATATGTGTTTTTAAACCAGAGTTTGTTCCATTACTGTCAGGCAGCTAAGGCGGAAGCCAGCAGGAGAGCAAATGGGGAGAAAAGAATAGCACTGCCGTAAGTTTTATTCTTATTTATTCTTATGTAGTTTAAAAGAATTATTAAAGTAATATTAAGGCAAAAAATAAAAGGTATTGTTCTCAGGCGCCGCCCGCGTCTATTTTAAACCTCCGCATCAAAAATGTTTATTTTGATTTTCAATAGAAACTTACCAATTTTGAGCTCCTGCCGCTCGGACATTTCTTTCAAGAAGATAAACTAATAAATTTCCTTTGTTATGTAGTACTTTAACTTGTTCAGCAAAATAAGTCTGTTATTAACATGCTTTGCTCTTATCATTTGATATTTTTATCGAAACATACAATTTTTTTTAATACGCCTGCTCGCATTGATTTCTGAAAAAAGTGCCTAAGAACCAAACCTCATTTTTTTGCCTAAACAGTCTTTTTTTATCAAGGGCAAAATCAGTGTTTTATTTAACATTTTACATTAAAGACTATATAATAAAGGTATATATAACGAGGGTTTCGATAAAGGTTATGTTATAATATATTCACTTTCAATGTTCTGAATTTATAAGATTTAATCTTTCATTTTCCTTGTCAGTGTTAATGTCTGCGCAATAAATAGACATTTTTATCGTTCTAAGAGCATGCATGCCTTGGTTCTATTTAATTGCAGAGTTATTCACCCTTTAGCAGGATATCTTCTTCTTAACTTATAAAATACCTATGTCTTTCTTTCATACAGACAATCCTACAGAACCTGTCCCGCAAGATACAGTGGTAATGTCAGGTGGATACGCTACTGCTGGGCAGGCCGCTGTACCTGGGTTTATGTGTACCCAAACATTCATACGTACTCCTGCGTGTAAGTATGAGAATTAATGTACCTGCGTTATGGATAATTTAAGTTCCGCTGATGTCTAGTGTCATTATTTATACGAACTGCAATTCCCTTAATGCCTTTACAATGAAATATAACATATATAAAACTGACTTTTTTTTCCTAACATATGTATTAAAACTATATCTATTGCAGGTATTTACTATTAAATTATTCTTTTTGCTAAATTTAGAAAACCTTTCTTTTTTCAATCTTTTTAAAATATATACAAAATATGGCACGATATGAATAATAAAACCAATATATATTTCTGCAATCGTTAACTTATGTTATTAATTTGCACGCAAATAACATTTTAATTATATTTTTATTTAAGATAACTGATGCGTGTTATGTTATATTTCTATATGTTGTGCAGTGCCGGATATAAAGAATCTGAGCCCCCGGGATTCATGGAAGCCCCTATGATCATGAGATAAAGAACTTAACTCACTTCTTTATCCAAGCAACGAAATAGAACAATTGGGAAATTCTCAATGATAAAAGAGTGTTTATTACATTTAGTGATTTTACAAAAGTATCGTATTACTTATGACGTTCACACTGAAAATTTAAAGCCCTTGTCAAGACTGTATAAAATCATTTCATTAACTACCTCTGTGTGTTTCATTGCAAATTTACCAATTATTTAATCACCATATGTATCTTACATGCAGCCTGTTCTTTAAGATTTTCTTTGTCTTTTTTTTAACATTAGACAGAGGATAGTTGGGATTTTTTTTTCATCAGGCAGCCCACATTGTGAATCCATGAGCTGTAGCCCGCTTAGACTATCTGTAAATCCGGGCAGTGATGTTATGTACATAATGACGTATACTTTTATTCTTTCTTTTAGTCACTTCAACAGGTGTTGCCGATTGTTCCCATGGTGGTGTAAATGCCAAAACGTTTACGTCAGTAGCTACGTTTGGCTAGTCATGCCGTGGTGGTGGGGAAATCATGGCGGTATTTGCTCGTGGAACGGATGGTGCATCAGGCGCGTGCGCATTACATACAGTGCCGGATGTCGCTGTCCATGCAACTGTTGGGGTTAACCAGGCAGAGCGTATGTTCCCAAGACACCTTGCTACACTGCCTAGTGCTAATCAACGGTCAAGAAACAGAGACCAGCTTATCAAGATTATCAAGCTCAAATTACTGCTACTGCAGATCATAATCCTATATGCCAATCAAGCTAAAGCTCAATAGTGAACTCAATTTTAAAGTATAATTATTCTTGTGACAAACCTGATATAAACAATGATCTAGAAGTAATCAAATGTTTGGAAAATGAATATTTTATTACTATTGACAATATAACAACCTTATCATCATATAATAAACTTTTAAACATGAAGATTTTAGTGTCATTGATCTAAATATGGAATTAATGGTGATTGTTGTAGATGTGTGACAAATTTGGTTGTGTTGCATGGATTTTTTTATCATATGAACTCATATTCTACAGATAAAAGAACAGCAATAAGAATATTCATATCATCGTCAATCAACAGGTTTTCTTTTTCGCATCCTTAAAACACTTCAATTAGTGTTTGTTGTCTCTGCTATATTTAACGTACCAGATTATTTTAACATTTACTAATACACTGCCAATACCAGTTAAACAATATTTATTGTGGTTGACAATAGATATGTACAGGAAGAAATACTAATCATCCAATTTATTTTTTGTCAAAATATTGAGAAGTAGGGACTATACATATAATACAGAGAGATATTCTATTTGAAAGTGAAGCAACTTTGAAATATTCAGTTTCAGGTACAGATGTCAACATAAACTCGGTAATAAATCAAGACCCAAATGTGCATAAATATTGAATATTAAGTGAATCTGTAATTACAATACACGCGAGTAATTTTATGGGATATCCTACACTGTGATTGCATGCCACGGATTTCGCAGGACCTTGACATGGTCAACGTCAACGGATGTCGTCATTCATTAGGTCAAATAGCCAGAGCTCCCGTGCTCTCTCACTTCTCTTCTTTGGTCTGCACTGTGATCCCTAATAACAGGTGTTTGAACACTGGACATCCAAGTTGACAATAAAACCTCTCCCAGTGGGCACCTCTATAAAGTGCGCACCTATATAAAGTGCGCACCTCTATAAAGCGGGCACTGATAGTCACGTTTTTCCTTCTCTTTGTTATGTTTAGCTAATTTGGGCACCTCTATATTCTGTAAATTGGGCAGGTTTTGTAAAGAGTTGAACTGTCTGCTTATAGCAACATTATAAGCCTTCTGTATAGGCCTTTTAAAATTATTAAGACAGTATAAATTTTATTTATATAATAATAATATTCGTGAATTTTAATAATAAAATATATGAAATTAACCAAATTTAGAGGTATACACGTGAACATTGCAAAATATTGAATATAATCTACTTGGCTCAAGCTGTTTCTTGTGATGCATGCATACTATTGAGTTATTTAAAGTTATTTGCCCAAAAAGACGAGCAAACAGTAAGAAATCCACAGCAGAATTTTGCATCCCCTTCGTATCCAAACTAAGGGAACATTTATCGGCAGAAAAACATACAGACATACCAATCAAAAAGTCATAATTACATACAGACAGATATACAAACTGACAGAAAAATAAAAATATACCTTTGAACATGCATGCAAATAGATAAAGAAAGTGACAGCTATACAACCTGGCAGACACGAAACAGACAGCCATACAAAAAGGGATGCACAAACGGGCAGAATAAATGACAGAGTACAAAGAATCCAAAATGCACAGGACACTTCACAGAACACACGAATAAAGAAATATACATATTAACAGAAAGGCAAACATATATAATTCTTAATATTTTAAAAATTCGTAATATAATTGTATTATTATTATTTCGAGATAATTATTTCGAGATCACAACAGATCCATATTGTTCGTATTATGTGGAGTGGATAGACGGGTATAATGAGTTTTTTTATAGATAAGACTATTGTTGACCCTTACAATATGAGGAAAATAAAAAGTTCAGGTTTTCTTATGACCTTCCCCTTCCGTAAACCTGCCCCTTCGCAAAATTTCAGACACCCCCCCCCCCCTTCCCGCTTACATTACGATTGCTGTTTATTGCCCTTCAGGAAAATCGTACCTGTTGATGATTTGTTCATCGTCATCGTTCATCTTAATTACAAGATTTTTGTCATATTGTTACATTTTTTCTTTCATTATAATAAAACCATTGGCCGGTATTAACTGACTGCATTGTACTGGAGGCGACATTGGATAGATTGTAGTATCATGAAAAACATCCTCGAGAAGTTTTGATGTCTCTGAAAAGCATTTTTTTCATCAATACATTTGCAACAGAGGACCCCTTTAGAATCACCCGGAGCGCGTTTGGAAATACCAACAAAGAGCCAGAGTAAACTTGTGTAGAGGAAGAGCACAGACAATGACGCCTTTTTATATGTGTTATTGTTGTTTAATCGCTTTAAAAACATTTTTTTTCAATCACCTGTGATCTTTTTTTGAAACAGTATTAAACGCTAGGCGTATTGGTTATGTATACACCGTTAGTTTAAGATCGTCATCTTATGCTCAATTCAATACCCAATGCACAGTACGCAACGCGTGAGAAGCTGATCTGTCCATTCTCCACCAGATGTCTCCCATATCAACATGAATTTCCTGTAACCTTTTTTACTGAGATGTGTGCTTACATCTGATTAGTAAAGATAATTTTGAAGCAGATTTTAATATTTCATTCCTTATGTGCAGTCAAAATGTAAAACGTTGATGCCATCTGGCGGATGGATCATTAAAAAGGCAAAATTGAACAGATCTGGCACATATTTTGTTGCAAGAAAATGAAAGATAAAGAAAAAGTGAAGTTTTTTTTATGTGCAATCTTATTTTGATGACCCTTGATGCACATGAAACATTTTCCGTCAATTATTTTACTTGTATGCACTGCGCGTTTGACTTCACGGAGAGTAGCCATGTTTGTCTTTTTGTTTTGTTTTTGCCAAGTTGTTTCAACATAGACCAAAATGTACATTTAAAAAACAAAAACCTGCAATTTTATTTACCACCGACTTCGGACAGGATCTTGCCAATAACTTACTCTTATGGCCACACCGGAGATTTTACCAGCATTAAAGCATGAACTTACTTGACTGTCCAGGTCCCTCCTACAAGCGTTTAACTGTATAATATCATTCTAATTCATTTAACGGAAGTTCCCGAAGTATATGTCATGAATGTTAAAGAATCATGGAACATGTTCCGAACTGTAGCAAAGAATTACTGTTTGAACTTTTTACAGGATGTGAAAAAAAACCTTGTGGGTTGTAGGTGATATGCGTTTTTGACTGGTGCACCTTTATCTGTAGAAGGTAGGGGAGGGAAAAATTGAAAGGTCACCGACATGTCACAAAACCAATCTGTTATAGATCAAAAACACTCATAATTAAGTCCATATTTAAATGTATATTACATATTGATACGGTATACCGTAAAAGTCATAAAATAATATTTTTTCATAAATTTGTTTACAACTAGGAATATACGTTATACAGCCTTGCCACAAAACATGTGTCATGGACAAGTTAGTTCATCATTCGGAACGAAAAGTAGCATTTTAGATGACCTGTCAAACCCACGTGAAGGATAAACAAAAAAAACATAAATATAATAATGCCCATGCATTTTCAGTTGCTTATTGGCTGGAAAAAGGGAATTTGGCTCAAATTATACCTGGAAATATTAGATGCAGTAACAATCTTTAATGGTTGTAATTCTGTTAACCTTTGTTGATACATGATTTTATTGCAATATTTTATGTTATATGCCTAATACTGAGTTTGAATAATGAATACTGCTATATAACATTTGAAATGTATTCATTGGCTATTTTTTTAAATATTTTTATTTGAAAAAAATCTTCGAAATTATGTAAAAAATTGATAAAATATGTGTATATTGTTACGGAACCTAATATTAAAACAGATCACGTATGCGTGATGAACGTAAACAACAAGCCATTTACTGGGTAAACCTCACAGGATAATGGGCAGCGACAGCCGGTCGTGTACGTAATGCGCAAGCGCCTGATGAATCATCCAGGCCACTGGCAAATTCCGACATAAAAGTTCCGACGTAAACATTCCGGCATGTGCACCACCATTCATTAAAGTGATTACAGCTGAAACGCCTGTTGAAGTGAAAGAAAGTATACGTTCTTAACATCACAGACAGATTTTTACGTGGAGTGAGCGGGATGCTACCAAGGGCTTTAACAATGGTATTTCCGGATAAAAAAAATTATTGTCGTATCTAAATTGTTTTAACAAATAAACAGAGTTTCTGTATGAGTTACATATTTTGGTCAACTCATTAATAAAATTGCATAAATTACAGAAGCATTTACTTAAATAACTTTATAAAGCCTGGAACAAGGCTTTAAATATTTTGTGTGAACGGCATAATTAATACCATACTTTTGGTAAATCATTAAATGTAAAACACTCTGTTATCACTGTTATAATTTCATATTTATCCTCGACACCTTTGAACTGAAATTATTCATAACTCTCAGTAATATCAAAACTTATACTTACACACAGTCGCATATGCAGACGTTTGGGTACACTTAAGCCCAGGTTCAGTGGCCTTCCCGGCAGTAGCGTATCCGCCTGATTGTACCATTGTATTGACTGCGACAGGTTCTGTAGACTGTTCTACTGGAAAGAAACACATACATATTATTGTTTGTTAAGAAGATGATAACCTGATTGAGGCTAATTACTGGTCAATTAAAAAAGAAACGCAGGCATGAACTCTGTGAGATAGTGAGAAATATCTATATATTGCCGCACATCAGCACTGACAAGTAAAATGTAAAATTAAGTCTTGTATATCCTAAAAGAGGTTGTATATTCTAAAGAGGTTACGTCAGCAACCGGGTATTGCTCTAGTTGTTTTGTCTGTTAGCATAATTGGACAAAGCGCTGATGTAACAAGATCAGCGTTATGAGGTAATGCTCTGGTAATTTGCCTGTTAACATAATTACGCAAAATACTTATGAAATAAGTTCAGCCTTTTGTTTTAGGGATCGTAGGTTCGAATCAAAGCCGAGGCGGTGTTTTCCTCACAAACGAATGCGCCTTTCGGACGTTCCATGGGACATGGACCTTGGGAAACTGCATTTCTTAGGCCGTATCCTCACTGGGTTCGCAATTAAATCGGATTATACTAAATTCCAGTCCTGAATTAGAACACTCTGAGTACGCACCGGATTCCAAAAGTCCAAAACGGTTTCTTAAGTAAAAAGTGACTTTCCAGTTAGCAGTTGGTTGTTAATCCAGTTTACAGTGCTGCATTAAGTAAATATTTTTCTTCAGGTGTAGATCATGTTAAATTGTAGCAAAACGGGCCTGTCGAAGATCAGAAACGGATTTACCTCTGCGCACCAGGAATTAGTTAACTGTAAACCAGTCAAAAGCAAACCACCTTACAAGCGGACTACAGTAAACCGAACTGATGCGGGATTAATTGCATACTGCGGACAGAATATAATGACTCAAGATCCGGAATTTTTGCAAGTGTGGTTACTGCCTTAGAGTGAAGCTGAATAAATAGGTTTGTTTTACTTTGGCGGAGGTGAGCACTTTACTGAGTGTTATTCTAGTTTCATACATTATTTTCTTCTTAGAAACATATTATAGTTGATGATAGGAACTCGTAGATGCGTATGCTGAAGCGACCTGGAATATGGAATTTGACACTAGGTGACATGTCAGCTGAATTATCACGCTCCCTCGCATCCCTCATCGCATCAGTACCCGGACCATGACTGCAGTAAATCCACCTGTCGCAGTACTTTGACCTACTTACTGTTATATTTTCTATTGATGACACAAATGTGGACCAGCACGCCTACATAACAGTGTCGTTATTAATAGGGACTGCCTTGGGGAAAGCCCATGTACCCAAGTACATTTATTTTAAGAGTTTTTCCATCATAAGATAAATCGCTATAATTTCTAATCATTGTTAGGTTTCATTTGTCCGTTTATGGCTCCGATCTTTTAGTACAATTGTGTGTATGCATATGTGTATATGCATGTATGTGTGTTTAAATGTGGTTTGTATGTATGAAATATGATTCGTCAAAAGAGTAAATAAATTATAATGTAACAGAAATGTACAAAAACAATGATAATATTAAATATCGGATGATAATATTTTGAAAAATGTTCTAATGTGGCCTCTCAGGAGTACGACCTCAAAAGAGAAACAGATCACGACAGAAATTATCTAGTATAATATGATCAAATGACGCGTATATTATCAAACCTTTGGTCTCTCGTTATGTTTGAATGCAAGATGACACTTTTACTTATCAGAAGATTTACATATTATAAATATCCTGTAATAATATCATGTTCGCAAGATTGCGATATTCAATGATGTTGCCTGCCTATTATTAGTGCCTTACAGCGCTTTTCTTTATAATTTTATAGCAATTTTCGCAACGACGTTTGCTCAAGATAAGACCTTTATAATCATTTTGTCAATTCTTAACATAGCAACTATTTCAATGTTCCGCCGTGATGTTCACCCAGTAGTGCTTAACAATGATACTTATTTAAGATACATTTCAGGTATGTATAGTACAATGGTGTTTTACCGCATTAAATCTCTGGTGTATTTTTTCTCAGATAGCAATTTTAAAAAACATAAAAGTGAGAATGATCCTAACGGCATGCTTTTAATGTCAAGGTGGGCAAGGTAACGGTCGTTCTCAATTAGCTGAAGCAGGTTAGCTATTTTTAGAAGGACTCGATAAGGGACTGTGGATGGAAATCCCTGCGACATTATTTATGTAGTTGTTTACCTACCGTGTATGAATTTTGTACTAAGCTGACATGACGATGACCTCCACTACACCATTCTGAGTAAACATAAATGATATTCATAATACTCTGTTTAATTCATATATGCTAGAAATAATCGTTATATATTACATGTATTCCTTTTAATAAAGAGAAAGTATGCAAAATAACAAAATGGTCATAATATTAATATGTTATGAATATAAATGATGCAGTTATTAAAGGTATGCCAAACACGTATTAAATATAACCGTTGTGTATATCTTTTATTTCATTATAAAAGACTTTGAGATGATGCTTTTCATAGCTGAACATTTTTTCCAAACTAAGCTTTATCTTATCAAACAATTAAGGTGCCATAAAAAAACAAATTTTGAGATTGATATTGCATGTAGACTTATTTCAATGTTTTAGCAATAGCGTTACGAGCCACATGTTCATAAGATCTGATATAACTATAAATTCAAAACTGTTGACATTTTAAGACATTTCTGTACTACATTGACATATTAATAGAGCAGGTATAAAATGTCAAGAAAAACGAGGAGATTTTTTTTTTAGAATCAGAAAGCACAGACAGAAATATATGCATGTTCGGCACTTTTTTTTAATTTTGTTAAACAACAGCGATAAAGACATTTATTACATCGTATGGGAATGCATCTCTCACATTGTTTTGGCATATCGATTAGGACATTGTTACATAGCTCTGTATCATATTAAAATGACAGATATATGACATTCATATGACAGTTGGCTTTGCCTCTTTGAGCCAAACAATTCTTTGCTGTATCTAAAACACAAACACACACACATATATATGCATATATATATATATATATATTCATCAGTGCTCCTTAAATAACGGGGTCAAATGATAGCCTTTTCGTCCGGTAGACTGTTTGTCTGTCTGCCTGTATGTCTGTCTCTGTCTGTCTGTCTGTCTGTCTCTATGTGTGCCTCTCTTTCACCCTCTCTTTCTCTCTCTCTCTCTTTCTCTCTCTCTCTCTTTGGCAGCCAACCATTTAAGATACAAAGGGAAAATCTCGAAAGCAGTGGCCACCTTTTTTTTCATACGCCAGGCAAGATCCGGCTTCACACCCGGCGTGACAATTTAATTCATCTCTGCCACATATGCGCATTAGGCATGCGTGACTGCTGAGCTTGGATGATGTCCAAGGCACGTAGACCACGGACCAGGAAGATGGAGACAACGTTATAAAAGACGCTGCCTGCAACAGGTAAAGTCAGACCTGCTGACGTCTGTACAGACATCAGAAGACTAAATCCGGAGTAGGAAAACTTGGCCTGATCGCCAATATGACCACTAAGGTAAAATGTTTTTATACTTTTTCATTACCTTAAATATCCATTCGTAATTGAACCCACTTGTTTACAGGCTATAAATTTCAATTTCTATTTCTTTTGTAATAACCTTAGTTGTACCATATATCTCTTTACCAAGTTTATTAATGCATTGATCCCTTTAACAATAGTTTTAAAATAATAAGTATAACAAACAGAGGCTTTTCCCATCGGTCAAACAATTATCATGCTTTTTGTGTAATTTTGGAAGACACTGTCTTTAATCTGTAAACAATATTTTAAATAAAAAATAATTAGGTACCAGAATAAATCTATATTTGAATAATATTTCCTTCAATTTCACACACAGATTGTTAAATTAAAATAAAACATTATTTGGTATATAAAGGGAAATGTATATATTTATAATTTAATATCTGAAACCGTATGCTTGTTAAATCTCTTGTTTATTACATTGATGTATTTCATATCATCCGTGTTAAAAATAAATACGCTTTAATATTTTTGTAAATAAATTTGTAGTTATATCTTTTTCTTAATTTAAACTGTATCGCTACTGAAATTATTATTTATATCTTGATTTTGTCCGATCATGTTCGGTTTATGAGAAAACAAAATTCTTCTTTTAAAGATGATCGTCTTAGTGTATTTAATATACATATGTGTAGTGCTTCTCTTGTTTATTGAAAGTTATTCACATATAAATATCAAGGAATTTTACATGCCAATTGTATTTGCTCCTGCTAAAATAAATTGAGTCAGTAAAATGGCTTCAAGTGATTCGTATATGAGATAAGATAGAAAATCACAAATCAATCATCTATTTTCATATACCACACTTATACTTCTTAATTAGATAAATAAAAATATATTCCATTTGAAAGGCTTCTCTTATGAATAATGATAATGCTTTAATTTTTTTTTTGCATTTAATTCAACAATGAACCAATAAAATGATGAAACAGATCTTTATTTTTCATATAGCTTCACATTTCTTTTTAATAAACCTTACGGGTACCCTTCGATTTCCTTGGCTTAACAGGTTAAACAATTTAACTGCTTAAGGAAATAAGACATTACTTGTATCACATTTCCGGTTATTATGAACACAATATGGTGGGGGACGGGGGCGGGGTGGGCACTTTTTCTAATTTCATCCATATACATGAGGCTTTCACAAAAAATGTCACAATGATGCAAAGTTCACAAAGTGTCAATGAACTGCAGTTTTCATAATCAAAACATCAAACTGATTTATGATAATATGACATGATTCATCCAGTTCCACGAGGCACCCTACTTTAATTATGGTATGATTAAATAATTGTTTTTAACAGATTAGATATTTTAGGAAAAAGATCTTATTTCATGTTGGTTTCTTATTGTTATCATTATTGCTTTATTTTGAGAAAGGGGAGGGGGTTGTTACATATTGAATACCCCTCTCTGTGAGTGTGGGGAGGGGGCGGGCGATCCGACCTCCCCAACCCACATACACACATTGGGCTCTTGTACCCTTGAAAAGCATTACCTCATGAAACGCCGTGAAACTTTATTTCAAGAGAGGAATTGAGGTACCCAGTTGACTATTGTCATAATATTTTCAGGTTCAGCTTGGCCTTTTCCTGGCCTGCATTCTGGCCGTTTACGCCGCGGAGAGGCAGGCCCTCGAGATAGAAAACTTGGAGCTTGACGAGAAGAACTCCAAGCCCGCCCATCCAGAAGGGTGCATGGTGACCAATCCTGAAGCACGTGACCGTAGTGTTTGTACCAGACCTGCAGCTGCCTACGGGTCTAGGGCTGCGTAAGTACTATACTACTAATCTATAGATGTGGTGAAACGATCTCATTGATAAAGTAGAATACATCTTTAACAGTATTCATGAATTAATTAAAGAACAATTAGATAATCATGTAGCAAGTTCGAAGAGGAAAAAAAGAGGATAGAGACGTGTCTGCTGTTTTAAATATAGATTTGTTTTTGTAATTTTGCAATTAGTAAATGATAGGTGCATTGAGAAATTATGTGCACCTTTTCAAATGTTATTGAATCCAAGTTTCCTCTTTTACAGTCAGGCAGCTAAAGCGGAAGCCAGCAAGAGAGCATCTGGGGAGGCTAGATATACACAGCCGTAAGTTTTATTCTTACATATTCTTATTAAGTGTTTAATTATGATGGCTCTATTCAAATAAATATTTTTTCCATGCACTCCAGTATAGATTTTTTTTATCATTTTACGTTTCCGGCGATAAAACGTAGGTAGGTTTCCTTAATTATTACGAGGGGTTTCGATAACTGTTATGTTATAAGATATTCACTATCAATATTCTGAATATATAAGATTAAATTTTTCATTTTATTTGATAGTGTCAATATTGGTGCAAAATATAATAATTTCTTACTTTTTAAGAAAAGGCATGCCTGTGTTATTTTTCTTTAAATACACAGTAATTTAAATAACCCAGTTCATCTTCTCAACTTGATTTGTTTTAAACAGAACACCCACTGGAGAATGTGATAGGGTAAACATAGGTATTATCAGGTGGATACGCTACTGCCGGGAACACCATTGTACCTGGGCTTATGTGTTACCGAACGTCCATACATACGACTGTGCGTAAGTAAAACTTATCATATCTGTTAGTTCACAGATATCTTGGCTATTAGTGCTGTTTGATTCGTGTGGGTTCAGCCAGGTTGATTAGAGGATCATTATTTTTACATTGTAAAAGCTGAATCAACTTTTAGAGATAAAAAGTATGTCTTTAAAGTATTAACAACTATAATTAAACATTAACAAATATATATGTATCTTTTAATTACAATACTTTTTTTCAGATATAAATGTGTTTGGAAGAAAAAAAGCATACCAGTTGCTAGCTTATATCAAAATATAGAGGATAACACCAAATGCACAAGCAACACAAATATTTAAATATATTTTGTTTTTGAATTTTGATCTAAAAGAAAAAAGGTAAAACAGCAACATGATATTAAATATTTTCAACTTTGTGACGTTAACTGAATGGAGAAATTTCTTATTTCAGTCGCCCCAACGAGAGATGTTGCAAATGGTTGCAACAGGACTGTAGATGCATAACCAGACGTGTCAGTCGCTATGTTTGGCTCGTCATGCCCTGGTGGTGGGGACATCACGGAGGAATTTGCCTGTGGCCCGGATGGTGCATCAGGCGCGTGCGCATAACGTACAAGGGCGGCTGTCGCTGTTCCTGTTACTGTAGGCTTCCCCCTCAATATGGTCCCAGGGCACCTGATCACTCTGGTAAATAAAAAGGTCCAAGCTTATAGCGAATCAGCTAATGAAAAATGCATTGGCTCTCTCAATTTATACATGTGATTTTTTTTTATCCCAGAACATGGGGTTTGACAGTTCAGATAAAATGCTATTTTTTAAACTATGAACTAAATTGCGACTCATTTTTGTGATTAGCAGGTATTATAAATGAACAAGTAGTAAACACATTTATGTATAAATTGAATATATTATGACGTTTACAGATATTAATACCATATAAATATTTAATAAACATTTTGATATGGAATTGGTTGTTTTTGATTTGTAACAGAGTGAGTTTTGTGACATGTTTTTCCATCACTTTAAATCATCTTGGGGACCTTTCAACTTCCCCTCCTTATTTTTTTCAAATAAAAGTTAACCAATCAGAAAACGCATAACATCTCACATCCACAAGTTTTTTTTTCTCCATATCCTTATAAATGTCTAATATGCAATGCAGATTTTAACTTTCATTAGATACACTGTCATGACAATTTTCCATTATGATTTTACAAGAGATATATACGGGGAGAAAAAAAAATAAAAACGTGCAATTTATAAATTGCTGACATTTTCCAAAACACAAGGTACTCTATATTAAATATAAAAAAATATGAGATTTAAAAGTGAAGTAAATGTGTAGTATTCAATTCCATGTGAAGATTATACAGGAAAACTCGGAAACAGCATGACACATGTGAACCGTTACTGAGTATTAAGTACATTAGTACTTATAATAATGACCTTAATGCAATATTATTGGATATCCTACACTGTGATACATGAGACGGACTTCGTAAGACCTTAAAACGGCCGGCAAAGTCATGCTGTCATCATCCAGAGACCCAACGGGCTGACTATCAGTGATACATAGGTCAGAACTACCAGTAATCTTTCACGCCTTCCGCAACTGTTACAAACTGCAGTCGTTCCAGGACTTTCACGGTTATTTTGCTTGACACTTTTATCGGCGTTCATCACCGGGGCTAGCACAGGGCCAACAATTACACCAACCAGACCTGGTTGTCGCAGATTTAAAAGTTGGAGTTGGATGCACAAAGTTATAACACGCTTTCATTGGTCAGATTACAAATCTTTGCCCTGTGCCAGTTCTGGTGCTGGAACCCGGAGAATCTTGCTATACAAATAACAGATATAGACTGACCGCAGTGTTTCTCCGTTGAGCAAAATAATAGCTTAACATGAGCTTACTTTCACATCACGCTAAGCGGCAGTCTGACCCACAGATACATAAACAAATGTATAATTGCACTGCCAAAGCACATGTTTTCCCTAATAACCATTCATATCTAAAATATATATTCTAACTTTGTGCAATCACAACCTTGCCGTGTTGTGGAACCCGGAGAATCTTGCTATACAAATAACAGATATAGACTGACCGCAGTGTTTCTCCGTTGAGCAAAATAATAGCTTAACATGAGCTTACTTTCACATCACGCTAAGCGGCAGTCTGACCCACAGATACATAAACAAATGTATAATTGCACTGCCAAAGCACATGTTTTCCCTAATAACCATTCATATCTAAAATATATATTCTAACTTTGTGCAATCACAACCTTGCCGTGTGGTTAATAGGTTCATTAAATCATTAATTAAAGTTCCGTGCACAGACATCCACTCCATATCCAAACCAAGAGAACATTTACCGACCGGTAAACATACCGACATACCAAAAAAGTTTGAATTACTAATAGACAGATACACAAACTGACAGATGCACTAACGGAGACATAAATAGAGTGAAAATAGACAAACAAAGAAACTGACAGGCCTTTAAACTGGCAAACAAAACAGACAGCCATACACACACAGAAACATACAAACGAGCAGAAATAGAGACAAAATACAAAGAGAGAGCGACATAAAACAAACGCAAAACGTCTTCCACCTACAGATAGGCCCACATAAAAATAAAAATATGATTACAGATTACAGACAGACATGCAATAAAGTAGACATAAAGGAAACATACAAATAGACATAATTCGAACAAATCGATAAGCAAACATTAAATTTGTAAATAAACAGAGGACTTTTCCATCTTAAAGTTATATATACATCTATTTCAATAAGACACATACAGACCGACCTACAGGCAGACACATCCACAAGAAAAGAGAAAAATAAAAAGAAATACACAGAAAAACAGAGAGACATACGGAAAGATCGACCAAAAACCAGACATAAAAACAAACAGGTAGTCATTCAACAGACAAATATGAAAACAATAAAAGGGCAAAAACCAAATATACAGAAAGATAATTTGAACGGAATTTAGCAAAACATACAAACATACAGATATGAACTTAAGAACTTTATGTTGAAGATCTTGCATCTAAATCAATAACACACTTTATAGCCAAACATCCAAACAGACAAACATACATATTTATAGAAAGTCAAACTTATATTTTGTCCACGCAAACCCTTATTGACCGAATAAACCCATATCTGTGTCCGAGCAAACCCAACTGACCGAGCCGTACATGCCTTGGTGTTGAAATCTACACTGAAAGCGACAAGCACGGAACATGAAATACAGCTGAGGACAACATGTGATTCATGTTTCCTATGTGACGTCATAGAGCCCAACCTGGTGTTTTATAACATTTTCCTTGTTTTTTCCAGTCATTTCTATTCAAAATTAAAAAAAGTGGTATGGGTTGATGGATTATTCGGGTGGGGGGGCAGGGGAATTTAAGATGAAAATAAATTCAGAACGAGAGAATCCCTTAGTGACTGTGCCTCGTGGCTACCTGTAACATGGCTGGTGCACCTTGTTATACTAATCCTTAAACATAATTTATCATAATATGATCAAAGATTTTTTATTGATCCTACCATAATTATTTCAAGGTCTCAATACTGTCCCCGTTTGGGTTGTAACAACCATTTGATTGTTAATTGCAACTTCATTAGCAAGAGAGTGTATGTTGGTTTAATTCCTACCGGGCGGAGTAAAATTGCCTTTTTCGCACTTTTTACTTCACAGTTTTAAGATTAATTAATTTCTCCCCGATTCTCATTACCGGACGATATGGATTTTTTCATTGAGTTGTCATTTTCATATTAAATGGGAAAACTGGCCTCTTTGCAAACTCTCAGATCCAATCCTAGCTTGTATGACTATTGCTAGTCATTGCTTATTTAAACATTTCAGACAATCGCATCTGTTCATCATGTGTTCATCATCATACACACAGCTTCTGCTAATACACTTCATATGGTTTACGTTGGGGACTTGCCTGAACTAAATTTGAATGATTTTTCTAAAGAAAACTTTTTAAAAATAATTTTTATAAACATTTTTTGTCACGGTTTCTAAATTATATGCGCTGTAATGCTTTTACATAACTCACAAAACAGAAACGCCTTATGATTTTAAACTAAATTTTCGGTTAATTAAGAAATAAACTCTGTATCTGCATTAGATGTGCTGCAAAAAATTGTTTACATTAAGCTTTAATTCTAGATAGAAACTGTAACACTGTAGACAATCTTTTAGCTGTTAGAATCAATATATACTTCAAGGGTTCCCAAAGCAGCAGTTTCTTCAATAATAAGGAAATCTGAAACAAAGTCGGGTCATTTTCCGGGGTCCGTCCTGCCACCTTAAAGGTATTCCAACTGGTGTGGTGGCTAATACATCGAATGAACTCAACATATCTGCAAATAGGTTGACAGGAGCATCCCCCAAAATTTTGATATTTCACCTTATATTGCACCCTAGTAATAAAACCCCGCCAGGTGACGTGAGATATTATACCGTACCCTTGGTTGTTTTTCAGCAAACTTTCAAAAAGGTTCTAAACTGATATCGTTGAACTTTTGTTGCACTTTTAAGGCAAGCACCCAATGGACTATCCACTTACTTTAGGAGATAATCTGGATCATCAAAACATATTTTTATTCAAAGGTTTCCTTCCGATTGTTACGTACTTTTTTATTACAATAGTGTTCCATCGGTTTAAGCTGGTTGCTTTGTACCTGAGGTGACATGGGATAGGGATGTTGAACCGTGAGAGGTGTAGAGAATCACCCATCAAATTTCATGAGGAATATCCTAGCGGAGGTTTGATGTCTCAAACAACATCTTATTTATGAATAGATTTGCAACGGAAATTCCCTGGGAATGGTTAGTTGGATTTTTTTATTACAATAGTTTTCACCAGTACTAGCTGGTTGCTTTGTACTTCAGGTGCCCTGGGATATGGGTTGTTGAGCCGTGAAAGGTGTAGAGAATTACCCATCAACATTTCTTGAGGAACATCCTAGCGGAGGTGTTTTGTCCCCATGCAGAATTCCCCTGGGTATGGTGAGTTTGGAAAAATCACCCAGAACTTGTCAGTGAGTATACCTTAAAAAGAAACCAGAATGAACTTGCACAAAGGAACAGCGCAGAGAATCATGGCTTTCTCATTTTCTTTGTTTTTAAAGATTTAATTGTTTTTAAAGATTTTTTTTATAATTCCGTGTGATCTCTGTCTGGAAACACACCATTAGGCACTTGAAGTATCTGTATTGAATGCAGCAGTTCTGTATACGTTTGCAAACAGTCTTAATCATATACCTTTTCCTTGATGACTTTGACACTATTTGCGTGAATATTTCCAGACATAACCATAATGACAGCAACCATGGGCGATGTTATGGTCCTTTTCATTCATTGTAGTATTATAACCAAAAGTACACATGAAAAAAGAAAATCTCTCCTATGAAGCAATAACCATGTATATATTTTGTTTCGCTTTAATCCCCTGCTTTAAATACTGAACTCTCAAGAAATCGGGGAAACCATATCTTGAACTTTTTGCGGAGGGACAAACATTTGCGATTGTTTGTATGGGGTCCTGGGGTCATGATTGGGAGTAACAAACTATCTTCTGCTATTTGTTATGCATAAACCCGTAATTAAAGTTCGTCGCACGTTATGCAACGAGTGATAAATTGATCCAAACATTCTCTACCAGATGTCTCTCTAGTCAGCATTTTCTTTGATTTTTTTTATTTAAGTATGCTGTTCGCGTTATTACTGATTAATTAAGATATGTCATCAATATAATTAATACGGAGTTGTTTTTTTTCTAGACCACGCTTTACCTGCTTTCGTTCTAATTTAACTCTCCTAATTCGGCAGACGTATCGGTGGTGTGCTCTTCTAGGACAAGTTTTATTTTGCGGGATTATGCCCTATAGCTATTAAGCTGAATAATTAATAATTTTAATATTTCCCTATTACGTGCCCCTATTTCTTTTGTGCTGCAAGGTCCTCCACGCCTGTGACGCTTTTTCAGGAGGCGCCTCGGGGATTTTCTTTGGAATGTTTAGACCGTGGCCAGCGCGCAAGTCCTGCCCAAAAGGCATTCCGTGCAATACGCGGCCACGCGGGTCCACTATAATCCCCATTTATACCCCATATCAATTGTAACGCCTCTAAAGGAATTTTCTCACTCAAAGGAAGTAAAGTTTTTTTTAATCCAAAGACCACATGACTCCACTTTCAATGCGAGGGCTTTTCAATTGGGTCAACACTTTGCACTGAGTCCAGTGATGTGACCACCGTTTGACAAATTTTTTTAGGGGTTACAGGTATGTTGATTTTTATACATTCAAAAATATCTTTCCATGATAAGCATGGTTTCAAAAGATAAGCCAAGTCATGTGTTTTATGAAGTTTTTTTTTTTTTTCAAAAAGAGCCCCAAAACTTAATTATCATTCGGATTTGGTGGGGTCGGTGGGGGGGGGGGGGTAGGGTCACATATATTTGTTCACCTTGCGAGTAGCAGTACAAATAAATACGAATGTGGTGCCCAACACGGGAACGAAGTAATGGTCCTTTGTCATAATGGTGGTGATCCTATTACCTCCAAATTGAAATTGACTTTTGATATGTCTTAACCCTAACCCCCTACAAATGTTAAGCAAACATTTTTCGCCTGTCACGCTTTTTCAGGAGGCGACCTGTAATCCCCACTGGACCCCATTACCATTATACTGAATGTTAAGGATTTTTACTCTGTCAAAAGGAAGTAAAGATTTTAAATTCAAGCAAACATGAACACCTGTTCACATGAATAGGGAGAACTTTTCCGTTGAGTGGACACATTGAGCTGAGACCCTTTACACTATCACCCTTTTATAGGTTTACAGGTATGTTGATTTTTATACGTTAAGAAGTATCTTTCCATGATAACCACGGTTTTAATAGTTCCGGTTGTTTTAAAAAAATATTTTTTTCAAAAGGAAGCCGGGGGGGGGGGGGGATTGCACACACTTCTAAGGGTCCTCAATCTTTTGGGGACTTTGAAACCCCCGCCAGAATCTACTTATCAGTCGTTCGTTATTACGTGCACGTATCATGTAAAACATTGTCATGGTTCAGAAACACGGGTTCACCAAGCGAGTGGCAGAACAACTGCATACGAATCGCATACTCGGGGACAAAGGAATAGGCCCTTATAATTATTCCTTTGCGGCATTGTGATTATGACACGTAAGAAAAAATATATTATGTTGATTCCGATTGCCTCCAAAAATGTAACGGATTACGGATGCAGTTTTACTCTACCCCTCTACAAAATTTCAGCAAAATCTGTATTTTACATACTGCGCTTATTTGCTCAAAAAAAATGCAGAAACCAAGGCTGAAGTGGTTTCTTAGCTAAATTCTTTCATCGAAATAGATCAACCTGCTTTCTTTTTATCAGGGAGAGTTGTCAATTTTACATCAGACCTGCCTATTCAATGACAATTTACAGTACTTAAACCAAAATTTTGATACTGTTGGAATATATTTTTCTGGGCCTATCTTTTTTATATTGGCAGCTATACGTTTCCCGTACAAGAGATTTCAACGACATCTGTATGTGTATACAAATAACGCATGTGTCTGTTAACATGCCTTAAACGATACCCTTAACTGACTACTCTGAATAAACCTCGTGTTTTACGATGCCGCCTTAGCTTCAAATAATACAAAGCATCTTTCATATAATTTCACGATAGAATGCTTCTTCATACAAGCATTACACCTACGATATTTCCCAAGCAATGAAGCTGTCGGACCTTTGTTGTTTATCGGAAAAAAACAAACTTTTCATTTAAAAATTCGTACATCCCGTATATGCCTCTCGTCTCTTTCCAATTTTTTTTGTGAGATTTCCGGAACAGAATAATTTTTCTTTCTATGTTGATATTTTGGGGAAGGGTATTCGTGGAGAATTCTAGCAGAAGTAATCTTTTAATCATATAAGTGAAACACATGACAAAATTTCCTGCAAAAACCTTAAGATTAAAATATGCGTCGTTTGGTTCCTATCAGCTCATTACAAAAATATACATCAGATAGAGCCGTTGATTTTCCACGGGAGCAGCTTGTTTTCTTGAAGGAAAAGTTTGTAGTATTTGACTTGAAATGAGCTGCCCATAGTGGGAAACGCTGCTGCCATCTGGTGGCTGGATCGTAAGCCAGGGCAAAGATAAAGAGATCTGGTACTTATCTAACACTTATAAAAGGAATTCGATTCACCCCTGTTCGCAATGTTCTCTAAAATCACTTTGTTTACAATATTATGCCATACATCATTTTAAAGGTTATTTTCCCCGCAGTGACAGAGACGATATGAAAATAAATAATTTTTAATATACATATAATTTTGAGTGATTTTTCCGTTTTTTTCCGAGCCTTCGGCATCACCGGAATGTGTGCATCGTGGCCACTTAACCTCTAACGCTAAGGACTTTTGTTCATATGAATAACGCACGCTTTCAATGAAGGATTTGACCCACGTGCCTGGTCAGTAAAAGAGAAAAATATGTTTCTCGCTTTATGAAATTATGAGTTCAACCCAGGAGGATTAATGACAAAACCTAATTCAAGGTCCCAATTTCAGGAACAGGGTTGTTTGTCTTATACGATGAAAAAAAGGTTGCGGTGGCTGAAAATGGGATACTGACCCACTGCATGGAGTACCGCTGGGTCCCCTTCTGCTACTTACGATGTATGCATATTTCTGTTCTTTCTGCAGGAACGGTTTCCTTGCAACGTACATATAATTAATCTTTCATGTGTTCCTCACATTAACCTATCCTTTATACGTCCAACGATATAAACCAGTCAAATATCAACGAAAGACTGTATATGCCTCCGCGTCTCATTCCGTTTCGCAATGTAAATCATCACTGACCTGGTCGTCAAGGTAAACATACCGGGCTATGATTTTTGCCTCGAGCACAGCGCCACAAAATAACAGTAAAAAAATATTTGTACATATCGTATTCCGAGAGTACCCCACTAATAATCTATATTTTCTTTTTACTTTTATAATAAATAATGAGCCAACATTCAGTATCTCAGTAAATATATCTCCCAAACCCCGGTAAAAAGCCCGGTATACAGGGTCTATCAGCTAGTTTTTTAATAATACAATATTCAAAATTTGAAGATTGTTAAAAAGTGGAATTTCTTGGGTATGAAATCTTACTTTGATGACTTTGATGCACTTGAACACCTGTCCGTCAACTATCATTTACTTGTTTTTATGGCCGAATCTGTTCGCCTTTCAAGGATAGTGGCCATGATGCTGTGTTTTTGTTTGTTTGGGTTTTTTTTTTGTTTTTTTTTTTTGTTTTCATTCTGCCCGGATGTTACAACCTAGACCGAAATGTATTTATTTTTCTGGGTATCAACGTCATATTTCAGTCATTTTTATACTGTAGTCATTCCCATAAGTCTACATTTTTTACCACCGACCTTTGACATACCCTTACAACCCACTCTCACGGCCAGGCCATGGATCTTACCCGGATCGCCGAACATGAACAATTCGTGGGTATAGTCAGTCTATATGTATTTTTATTTACAGAGATAGTTTTGTTAATAAGGTCTCATTATTGTTTAAAAAAAATACCTTGGGTCAGAACATAACAAGAATTATTCTTAACCATATATCGTGCATAAAAAGTGATTATAATGTCAAATGCCATATCTGTAAATGTCAAACTGAGATAAGATGGAGCTTATGGTCCACTGGTAAATATGTCAGTTAGTTTCTGTGCTGGAACAATCTTTCCATTACAGATCATCTTTGTGGTTGTAGTAATGGTACCAAAGGGTTCAGTGTCACATTACTTTTGATATCCTTTAGGCAGTAAGTAATGTTAATTTAGCAATTTAAGCATACTTACCAACAGATTCATAAACAAATATGAATTATTCTATGCAATAGTTTGAACTATACTTTTACCATGATATATGTAAATTCTGGTTACTGTCAGGTGAGGTGGCAAATATAATCTGAATAAAATCACAATAGAAACATGAATAGGTCAGATAAGCTTTTTTTATTCTGAATACATTAAACACAGCAACTTTTAAGAATATCAGTATTTTTGCTAAATAAAACATATTATTAACGAGCCATGAGGTTAGATAACAAACAGTTGTATTCAATTTCATAGATAAACAGCACTCTTCCAATTTCACTATTTATATTTTTCATTCATGTTGAGAATGCACAAAAATCACTTGTCAAACTGTCCCAGGCCGCAACTGCATGGAACAGTGACAGCCATTTCTGTATCCAATGTGCACACGCATGATGCACCATCCCGGCCATCTACAGAGTCCACCGTGATGTCCCCACCAATACGGTATGACGACCCACACGTAACGGTAATCGTAAGCATCCTGGCACCAGCTCCTGCACCACCTCCACCATCCGCAACATATTTTGTGATGTCTGAAAAAAAGAATGTTTCTAAATGTCAAAAATAAAGAAATATATAGCTTTTTTCTTCAGTTTCTATATATATTTACTTTTCTCATTTGTCATCATCATGTTACATCCATATTCTAATTTACATTTAAATTTTGAGGAAAAATAATCCATTATTTCACAATATATTTAGGAACATATTTTGCTAGATAAACATTTCGGACGTCCTTTAAAATCTGTGACGGCCCGCCAGAAATCTTTTAGCAACCCAAACTTATATCACCTCGACGTGCTTGGCCCAATTCCTATAGTGACTTTCGCTGTACACATGCGCATAGACTGGGTGATCTGCGTTAACACTGCGCAGAATTAAACTCACAAGAGGACGACTCCACTGGTTTAGGCTTTTTGGCTTCAAAACCTGCAGACCACAATGCATCGGGGCTTCTTAATCCATTCACGGATAGTGTAGGTATAAATGTAGTGAAGAGGACACTAATATAGTCCGCTAATCTGGATCAGAATTTTACTACTGACGCAAATGTCGGGCATTCCATAGATTCTGTAAGTGACAAGTGCATTTATAAGTGTCTTGCAAGCACGATCTGTTTTATAACTACAGACTTTTTCAATGGAAGTACCATGATTTTGAAATTCCTTTTATTTGCGTCTCTATAGAAAAAATGAGTGTCCCAGTACACCCAGAAGTTCCGACAGGCGTGGAATGATTTTCATCAGAAACTTCTGAATTTAAGCTACTTTTTAATACATAATTTTAATACATAATTCGTGCCTTTGAAAACAATTTTCTCGTTTTTTTCTCGTCAAATTAGAGTTTATTACATATCCTCACTTTATAATATCACAAATACAGGGTTCTAGAGATACTAGCAGGTCTGTCCAGTTTTTACCAGTTTTACCAGTAACTTTCGGGTTTCTTCGGTATAACAGTGATTTTGCATTTTGTGGTATAATTTTTTTCTTTAAATACTTTATAATTTCGGACCGAGTACTTAGCGTTGTGGTTAACCAATTCGCAAAGCTTTCGCGGCAAACGTCACTCCATCAATCACAATAGTCTGGTATTTGCCTTCCAGATATGAAGATAACCATGCTAAGACCAAACCTTATATCCCATAATTTGCTTCAAGACGCGAGAACAATCCCGAATGGTCAATTGTGTAGTAAGCAGGCGAAAGGTTGCTGTTGAACAGTAAGTACGGTAAGCTGATTGGAACGGGTCTTTAAAGGAGTATAGTCATTTACATACGACGCAAACCGACAAAACACAGTTCTCTCAACAGTTTTGATATTAAAGGTAGATTTGAAAACGGCCTGTAATTAGAACATTTTTCAACGTCTGGTCCCTCCATTTTCAGCAGGGAAGTTACATGTGCTAATTTTGAGAGGGTAGGACGACCGAGGTCGACAGTAAATTATTCATTTTTGCGGTGGCTATAGGCTCTAATTTATCGCGCCCACTCTTTGCCACTATCAACTCCAATCTTTACCGTAAATGATCATAAAACTGATAAACGTATTTAAAATACAGGTTTTGTATTCTGCAAGGCAAGGTATCACAAATATTTGGGATAATTCGGTGATACTTACAAACAGTCTCTCACGTGGATGGTCGGGTAGATATGAGCCCAGGTACAGTGTCCATTCCAACAAATTAATATCCAGTTTACATTATGACGGGACACAGAGGGGCATCTGATGGATTGTCTGCAAAAGAGGAACAACATAACATTTTATTAAGAAAAAAAGTCACTTCCTATCTGACATGGGCCATATGTATGACCATTAACATAAGGCAGTCATGTCTTTCCTTATGAAAGGTTAAATGTACCAATGGAAATATATGTATTAACGGACACCACCATTTACGATCAATAAATAAAACAAGTGGCCCATGGACCATGATGTCAGCTGAATTTGACTGGGTGCTCATTTCTTTAAGTAATGTTATATATCTAATGTGAGAATAGCGTATGCTTAATGTTACTGTGTTATTAAACGGACGGAAAATAAAATGTATTTTTGCATCTTGAAATGTATTTTAAAATTTAAATGACCTGATTTTAGGATTCAAAGCAGATTTGCCAAGGAGCCCCTGGATTTAAATCAGAAGGTTCCTAGGAAAATAGATACATTTTGTACCCCATCTGTCTGGGTGCTTTAATTCTTATTTTTAGACAATAACTAACATGACCTAGTTTCAGATTTCCAAAGAGATTTTCCTAGAACCTCTCGAGTTGTGCGTTTGAAGATTCTAGGCCTAATGGGTAAAAATTGTGCCCATCTGACATTCAAGGTGCATAAATGACGTCTCTTCCCTACAGCTCACAGATCATATCTAACATGACCTTATATCATGGATCCACATACATTTGCCCAGGACCTCCCTAAAAGTTACATTAGAAGATTATAGGACTAACAGAATCAATTTGTGCCAAATCTGCCCGGCTACTCAAAATCATGTTTTAAGCCCGTAGGTCGCAGAATATAGGTTACCATGACCTAATTTTAGGTTTCCATGAAGATATGCTAGGAACCTCCTTTGATGTTGCGTCAGACTATTTTGGCCTAACCGATACAATTTGTGCCCATCTAACATTCAGGGTGCTTATAGGACTTTTTTCCTATAGGACGCAGAATATAGGTCAAAGTGACCTTTTCATGCTGCTAAGGACATTTGACTAGGACTTTCATGGATTTTACGTTAGAATATTCTGGGCCTAATGGATACAATAGATGCTACGTCTGAATGTCTGAGTTTTCAAAATCATGTTTTAGAATATAGGTCACCATGATCTTAATGCAGATTTCCATGTAGATTTGCCCAGGCACTTCCTGGATGAACAGTTAGAAGTTTCTGTCTAACGGTTACGATTTGTGCCCTATTTACAGACGGACCGCCGGACGGACGACAGACAAAGGGTGATCACACTAGCTCAGATGATTTACAGTCAGCTCAGCTAAAAATCTAAAGTTAGACACATCACTGAAAAATACGGTAAAACTCAAATGACAAATGGCAAATGACTTGGAAAACTTAATCTGTTAAAACCGAATTTACGTATATGGTTTCATAAAAACATTTACTCCAGATAACTGTTATAATACAAACACGCCTAATTACACTAGAAATAAATTTACGGTCTTTCGAATTGTCTTGGCATTGTCGGTTTGTTCTCTTCAACTTCACGCAGCGTTGCTGCTGCTTTTGCTGCCTGGCTGCAACGGAAATGGTACAGGGTCAGTAAGACCTTATTTGACCTAACCATTGGGCTTAAATTCTATGTGATCTTTTCTGGATATTCATCCAATCAGAGCATAATTTAACCTGGACGATTATACCAACATTATAAATGCATTTCAACTACTTCTGTATAAATACCTGTGTCAAAATATGTTTATCACCTAAACTTTGGCACCAGTCAACTCCACCAAAACTATCCCCGTTCCCCAGTAGGTACAACCCTTTCTTTATTAACTTACTTTAATTACTATTAATAAACATCAATGGACAATCAAATCCTAAATTATCCCTGAGATTATTTTACAACAGTCAACTCCACCAACACTATCCCCATTCCCCAGTAGGTACAACACTTTCTTTATTACCTTACTTTAATTATTATTAATAAACATTAATGGACAATCAAATCCTAAATTATCCCTGAGATTATTTTACAAATTCTACAGAAAGGCAAAGACTCTTACGCCGCCTTAGATCCATAGAGAGCTTGACGGCTTCTGCAAACGGCACGACCACGTGCTACAGGATTGGTTTGCATGCACCCCCGAGGAGGGTCCGCCCTGGAGTTGTTCTTATCAAGAATCAAGGCTGACTCAGCGTAAACAGCAAGAATACAGGCCAGGAAAAGGCCCACGTGAACCTGAAAACATTACCAGCTTTCAGCTTGATAGTACAATTACTTTTTAAAATGACAGTTTCTTGGCATTTTCCAGGTTTTTGACATCGGAGCAAAATCACTAATGAATAATCGCTGATCTCAACAGAACGTCTAAGCTTGTCCCTATATGTCTTATAACAGTTAATCAGAAGACGCTTGCATGGAAACCTTGAACGCCAGAAGACTTTTACAAAAACATATGATTTAAAATGCTTTGGCAATCTCCATTAAAAATCATTGTTTTCTAATGGTCAAAGACTTGCCTGTATAAAAAAAATGTAAGCAATTTAATTTTAATTTAATTAAATAGTTTAATATATATAATGAAAGCGATGATATGACTGAACACGTTCACCTTAATCAACATACTGCCGATTGGGACAGTCAACTCCTCAGTCGAAGAATCGAATCCGGGTCTAGTCTTCTGATGTCTGTACGGACGTCAGCAGGTCTGACCTAGCCTGTCACAGCCAGCATCTTTTATAACGTTATCTCCATCTTCCTGGTCCGTGGATAACGTGCTTTGGACATCCTCCAAGCTCATCAACCATGCATGACTGACTTGTATTTTATACATCTCAATCTTCCTGTTCCGTGGACGTGCCTTGGACGTCATCCAAACTCATCAGTCATACATGCCTAATTTTGCCTATGTGCCCTGGAAGAATAGAGCTGTCACGCTCTCAGTTATACAGGTTATGCTTCAGGTAAAGCCGGATCTATGACTGTTTATCAACAACTGGTCTTCATTCAGCAAACAAGACCAGTTTATCCATATCAAGTCAACTCAGATATAGATTTCATTAACATTTTGTGAAAGAGAGGGGCGAGGAGAAAAATACTGCTTTCCATTTAATTGAATGCATCTTTGATAAATACACACATACACGCATAAACATACATGTTGAAGTAGGGTGTCGGTTACTGCAGTCTTTTAATGGGATGATTTATTTCGAAAGGATAAATTACGAAAATTTATTAGGAAAAAAAGTGTGTTTAAGATACCTTATAGACCAACGTTTGCTTATTCTTGAGGTTATGGTGTCTAATAGACAGGTAAAAAAAATAAATAAATCTGACGACCCCGGTGCTGGGTAATATTGAGTAGACCCCTTCTTGTGCCTGTCAGATTATAGCAGACCTACTTAAGTTCTGATAATCACAGCCTAGTAACCAGATTATATAACTGGGCGGGTTGGCTTTTTGGGTGAAAGTGGCCAAAATTTAAACCATCGGCCAACTGTCATCAATATTTAGTCCACAACATCGGTCCTCGAGCATCAATATTTTGCCCAAACCACCTCCCCTCAAGCATCAATATTTTGTTATTGTTATCCGCCCACATGTATCAACATATTGTTAACACCATCGGCCCACATGCATCAACATTTGTCTAAACGATCGGTTTACAGGCATCAATATTTTGTTTATACCATCAGCTCACGAGAAAATATCCCGGTGTCCCGATACCCCGGTCATCCCCTGCCATGAGTAATGGAATGATATTAAGATATCAGTCATGGATCGAATCCCACGTTATAACCATTATTATTTGTATATGAATTTAATCCTCTGTCTAATAAAGTGTAGGTTTCGATGGATTTAAGTTTTTAACGATTAATGTACTTCAACTTATTTAATTTGCTAGTTACATTTCTAAAAGGATGGAAGAGCAAGAGACTGTTGTGACACATCAGGGCCTGATAAAGTATCTTATAATAAAGGGGGGGGGTCATCATTCTGGCATATATATGTACACAATTGTGCCGAGGATGCTGGTAGTCTTTATAACGTCACTCTCTTGTTCAGAATTATAGGGGAGAAGACGGTGTGAAACGCTGCTTCACCATTATCATTCATGCATGCCTAATTTTGCCTACGTGCCCGGCATTAATACAATTGTCACGCTCTGCTGCACAGAGGTAATGCTTCAGGTGAAGACGGATCTTTGACTGGATAATGAACAACATTTACATAAAGGATTCTGTCTATGAACATCAAGGATAAACCTCATGCAATCGGCCGTGCACTCAACACACTTGAGTTGCGGCGCTTGGGAATAGAATATTGCAATAAATAAGTCAATAGTCAAATTAGAGAGCATGTACCGACAACATTAATGCCAGATATGATGATAATAAAGTATTTTATTGTCTTTGTAGTTTGTAATTTCGTAGATTCCTGGGGGAACTAAATTGTGGCTCAATATCGGCGACCTGGCGGTGTAAATGTAAGCACACAATACCATGTGACACCCGGTTTAAGTAGGTGTTAAGTTAAATATTCTGGGTTTGACCAGGTGACACCCGGCTCCATGTGGTCCGCAATGGTTGTATGCGTTGTTTAGCCCAGCAGCCTCGGTCAATGTCGGTCATGGTCTCTGAATTTCAGTATCGGGTGAACAATCGCCCGAAGGGTCCTATATTTTTTTCAATAAATCTTTACCTTGTGCGGAGATAGAATTAGGTGGTCACTGCTTTTTAATGGCTGGTCGCCAGATTTATATATATATATATATATATATATATATATATATATATATATATATATATATATATATATATTAGAGAGAGAGAGAAAGAGAGAGATATATATAGATCAATATACTTTCAGCAAACGGGACTGCATAGATTTTGTTTGTATATTGCGCAAAAAGAGGGGGATAGGGAGAAAAATACTGTTTTCAGTTTAATTATATAAATCTTTGATAAATACATACATACACACATAGACATAGCTGCTAAGTTGACATTCAAGGCGCTTAATGCACTCTTGAAATAGGGCTGATTCATTGCGAAATAATAAATTAGGTAAATGTGTACAGTAAAAGTTTTGTAAAGTTATCTTCTAGACCAAGGTTCGCTTATTTGTGACTTTACGTTGTTTAAAAGAGAGTTGGACAGTTGGACAACAACATATATATGACGACCGCGATACTGGGAAATTCCAGTCGGAGCCTTTTCTGGTCTCCCCCTAATTATAGCTGCCTCGCTTGAGCTAAATAAAAAAATAACTTATCAAAGATGACGAGAGATGGTTATATATATATATATATATATATATATATTTATATATATATATATTTATATATATATCAAAAGTTAAGATAAACAGTGACGCCTTTTAGATAGATAACTAGTTAGTCTATCTTAAAGGCGTCACTGTTTATCTTAACTTTTGCTTCAACCACAGACTAACACGGCTATACCACTATATACATATATATATATATATATATATATATATATATATATATATATATATATAATTCGGCGGTTTCCAGAATCCTACGCCGACCATGAAAAGTCTAGACCATTATTGGGCTCGATTATGAGCGGGAGAATTACAACAGAACAGTTGAATATATTTGACTAGGCGCGGCATGGGGGACAAATCAATCACAGTCCAGTGAAATGATATGCACCATGTTAAACTTTACTTGGCGTGTGTCAGTCATAACATTCTCTCGGTATGACCAAAACCACGTAAAACCTTACGTGATGTAAAACAGTTCATCAGTCTTTAAACTATACTTGAATTAAATGCTTTCAGCAGACCACGTGGACCAAGGCAGGTCTCACGAATAAACCTGGAGGTCGCGACAATATTCTATAATTAATGGCCAGACCGTCCCATACAAAGCAATAGATACAGTCATTTATAGCTATTAAAGACAATAATTATTCATTTATGGTTGTTTTAAGGGGAAGTGGTAATGCTTGGCAGTGGGAATCAGTCATTCAGGATTTTTTTTGTAAATTTTTCGTACGTCTTTCCTTATCTAAATTATTTCTTTATATGGCAACATGATATTCTGTCATTTGCAAAAATGTGGGGGAAATGTTATAGTAGGTACCCCCGGTTTAAAGGGTGAGCCCTTGGTCAAAATCTAGGACCATCTTGGCTTGTACAATGTGTAGACGTTTTCGTATGCATCTAGGCTCTGTAAATATTCGAGGTGTAATGAGTGAGAAAAGATTATAATGTTTTGAATGTATGTGAACGCCAGGTGAATCCCCTACAGCAACTGTTTCAGACTGATGTTATTGTTGCTGTTATTTCTCCTACATTCCTATAGAGACCACAAAATAAGGTGAAAGCTAACTGTAATTTAAACATGGTGTTTGACACGCAGACACTACGCAAATAGATTGGCTGATATCATGAATGCATGACACACCTATATCTACCTACCCATATATATATATATATATATATATATATATATATATATATATATATATATGTATATATATATATATATATAGAGAGAGAGAGAGAGAGAGAGAGAGAGAGAGTAAATAAAAAATCGCTGATTGGCTGACTTTGTGTGCACACTAAAGTGTATGTGTAGTAAAACATGTGTCATAAGTTGCGACATATATAATTTCCCTTAACATCCTAGTTTCCTAGTACTCACAGTTTTTAAATGATAGATTCCACACTTAATGTACGTCTTATGTGACTGCGTTGACTAGGGAATCATTCAAATATCTCCGATTATTTTCCATGTTTCCTTCAACGTATGTTGCCGGATGTATATGTATGAAAAATTGAAATGACATCGGACGCAATGGTCTATCATACCTTACACTTATTATATGCAGAACGGCGTGATACTTTGTTATAAAGCCATCTCTATAACTTACAGTTATTGTAACAAACTTAAAAAAATAACTGTCTTAAAATAAAAATGACATATCGATAACACTTGTGTACACAAACGTCTAGACATGTTGAGTTTTTTTTATACAAATGATAGATTTAATATCATTTCGATGCTGCACTCAGCTTACTTAGTCTACAATATAAAGAAAACCAATGGTTCAATGTATTCATGGAAAGATAATGAATGGAGTATTTTTAGTATTTGATCTGATTAGGAGACCACCCCGTTTGCAAAGTTCCCGTTTTAAGCGAATTCTGTCATACATAATTTTTTTTTTAATTTTATACGATTTACTTCACGCAAGAGAGGCTAGTTGTGGAGTTTTTGCAAACCTTATTATTCAGATGTATCAAGAATCTAACGCCGCCTAAAGGAAGTTGCGCGAAAGTTGTTTTTTTTTATTGCAACAATGAAATAACAAATTATTGATAAATACAGACATAGAACATGCATACAAAGGCACTTGGCTTTACATACATTAGACATAAAACAAAGACGCGTACATTGTTGAAGTAACATGCATAAGTTGTATTTCTACTCACTGTTTTTTTTTATTATTATTTTGACGGGTCAGATAGACACATCTGTGAACACAAATGTATGAACACAGGTATTTTTATACATGCACACATACATTTACAAATTGATCTGGAAGGGTTTTTTTTTTAATTGTAGATTTCACATCTTTTCATTTACTATAAAACCGTATATAGAGTATCCCATTTTTTTCCTATGAGCCTTGATTTTACCATTTTTAGTAGCAATTTTCTTTTTATTATAAATTTTTTAATATACATTTTAAAACTATTGAAAACAGGCTTTGTATTATTGCATTTGCAGTTATATATGATTTTTTTTATTAAAAGGAGCATCATATCAATTATGCAGTTATTTGTCTTGTTAAATATTACAGTTATTTTATTAATATTCTATCTTCATTTACCATGATCTGTAAACTTGACAACCAATTTTTCACTTGGAGTAACAAGTTTTGTGCTATTCTACATTCGTAAAACAAATGTAACAGCGTTTCTTCCTGAGACATGCATAAAGAATATATTGTGGTTTCTTTTTTTCATATTCGGTATAAAAAAGCATTTAAGGCTATACATCTGTGAAGAAGTTAAAATAGGAAGATTCTTAAATTTTCTGAAATTGTTATCTTTTTTATATTACTAAAGGCCTCAAACAAAAGTTCATGGCAATCGCTGTTCATATCTTTGTTCCATTTGTCTATGATCTTCGAAGGTTTTGTGCATTTATTAAGTAATTCTATATATACTGTATAAGTAACCCTTTTCATCTCCATGATTCGTTCAAGGTTTGATTTGTGTGTTGTATTTTCAAGTTTATTTTATATTACGATTTTCTTCCATTGTGTTGGAATTGCATCTATAATGCTCATGTATTGCATTTTGTTTATATTTATTTTAAACATATCTGTTAATTCAGCATGGGGTAAAAAAAAAAAATTTATCTCCAATATGTTTGGTGATGTCTTTAATACTTGTTATTCCAGCTCTGTACATAGCCTTGTTGTAGACAATGGTGTTATCTACTTTAATATGAGAATTAAAATATATTAGTTCTGATAAAATTTTATTGCATATATTTACATCTTCTTTAAAGTTATATTCACCCCAAAGCTCAAGTACTTCTTTCCAAAAGATATGACAGGAGTTCTTGAAATAACTAAAATCCTTAGATTTTAGATTGCATTTGAAAATAAGGGGGCCTAATTTTCTAATCTGCACATTAACTATTTGTCTCCATCCTTCATCAGTTGGACCAGAAACAAACCTTTTGATCCATCCAATTTTTAAAGCTTCCATTTTTTATTTTAAATTTATTTTTAACTGGTGCAATTAAGGTTGTTCTCTTTATTTTTTCCTGCTTACCTCAAATAAATTTATACAACAAATAGTCAATTTCCTTTATATAACTGGATGGAAGGTTTGGCAAGACTTGTAAGGCATAAAGCAAATGTGACAGAATATGAGATTTTATAATTGTTATTTTACCTGATAGTGTCATAGTTCTTGTCGACCATATATTTAAAGTTGTTTTTATTTTACTCAGTATTTCCTTGTAATTTATGTCTTTCATTATCCGCCAGTCTGAATGTATGTAGATACCTAAAACTTTAATGGTGTCTGTACACCATTTGAGTCCAAAATTATGGATACTCTGATTTATGTTTTTATTGTAATCTATTACTGGCATAATAACAGTTTTGTCTAAATTTACTTTGAGACCTGATATTTCCTGAAAATGTTTAAATGTTAAGAGTGCTTCCTTTATTAAGTGGTAACCTCCAGTCAGAAATATGGCTCTGTCATCTGCATATTGGATTAATTTGTGTTCTTTGCCTGCCACATTTATTCCTGTTTTTTTTTTATTATTTCGAATTTTGATTGCTAATACTTCTGAAGCTAAAATAAATAGATATGGACATAGGGGACATCCTTGTCTAACACCACGAGTTATGGAAAAATAATCAGTTGACCAACCTCTGTAAATTATGCAACTTCTTATATCATATGGATCCATTCTAAGAAATCGAAAACTTTTTCAAAATCGATTGATATGAAGTAACTTTCTAAATTATGTTTTTTTTAATAGGCGAATAAATCTTTAATTTTCTAAATATTTTCTCCTGTATATCAGTTTTTAATAAACCCTGTTTGGTCTGGACTTATTAAATTTTCTAATACATTCTTAAGTCTGTTAGCTAGAGTTTTGGCAATGATCTTGTAGTCAGTATTTAACATTGAAAGAGGACGCCAATTCTTTAAAAGTAGTGTATCCTTGCCTTTCTTAAGCAGAGAATTCCTTGTTGTAAAAGTGGATGGTAAGTTGCCTGTATCAAAAGAAAGTTTTATTACATTTATATAATGTTCTTTTATTTCATCCCAAATACTCTGTAAAATTTTATTGGAAGACCATCAGGTCCAGGTGTTTTATTGTGCTGAAGAGATTTAAGTGTTTTAAGTATTTCTATAGGTGTGAATTCTCGATCGCAATCTTGTTTATCATCTGTAGACAATGTTTTGATATTTTCTAGTGATATGAATTTTTTTTCTAAAATTTTCATCAGTGCCTTTTGATGTATAAAACAATTCATAGAATCTGACTTGTTCCTGCAGAATGACTTTTGTATTTGTAAGAATTTTCCCAGTATCATCTTTAAGTTTAATAATAATAGATTTATATTCAAAGTTTCTTTTTTCCATATTTAAAAAATATTTAGTTGGTTTGTTACCTTTATTATACCATTTACATCTACATCTTGCAATGGCACCTGCAGTTTCTTCTTCAATACATTTATTATGATTTTTGACTGCAGTTTCCCATGTACGTTTATCTTCTATGCTTTTAGTTAGATTATACTGACATTGAGCCTTACACATTTCTCTTTCTAATTCTAACATTTTATTTTTGTATTTTCTCTTTTTATTTGCTGCAAAGTTTCTCCTCTGACTTGACACTTTATGGTATCCCATAATAAGGAAGGATTGGCATCCATATTATTTAATACAGTAGAGTGAATACAATTTTTAATTTGTTTAACATAATTCTCGTCTTCAAAAGTTAGCAATTGAGTTTCCAATAAACTGGTCATCTTTTATGAAAGCTTAAACTTAAGGTGATTTGTATCAATGAGTGATCTGTTTTATATGCTGGTTGAATGTCTGAGGGGTTTATATAATTACATAGGCTATCACTAATTAAAAAGTAATCAAGACGTGAGAATACTGGTTTTGGATTATATCTATGCCGGGGTGTTGTGCTCGCCAAATGTCATTTAACTGTGCTAATTCTACCCACTGTAAGATTGTTTCCCTGGCTTTTCCATGAGTATGTTCATTTCCCCCTTCTTTGCCCACCATTGGATATTGGAAGCAATATTCCATATATCTACCATACAAAGAATAAGTGATTATTGAGTATATTACAGGCCCCACCTGAAATAGGGTTTCTTTCCTGGATCCCTCTGAAATTATGTTTATCTACCTTAAATGATCTGAGTAATAATAATGATGATTGGTAAAGAAAGTAATAAATTACTAATATTAATTGAAAGCTTGAGAGTAGCAATGATGTTGCTATCATGACAAAGATTACAAACAGTATAACGTTAAACATGACAGGAAAGTACATACATTGATACACAATAGCATACACACTAATAACATCTAAGAAAAACATGTGTGCTAGATACTTCCAGAAGTTAGTGAGCAGTAAGTTCTGCCTCTAGAAGGGCAGAAAGAGTGCTTACAATATGGAATGGCTGAGACAAGTGTACTCTATTGGTGTTATAGATGTACAGTTACTCCATGGAGTATTGCTCATGCACATATTGCATGTTCAGGGATGTGGCTTGTATTTATGTTTACAGTAAAAACCCAGCATGTGACTTAATATTCTGGTTATATATTATCAAAGTTATTAATGTTAGACAAACTATGGATAAATATGCAAAAAAAAAACATTCAAGGAAATGTAAATGTGGTTGACTCTGGAACATCTAAACATAAAAAAAACATGTTTACCTATAATGTCAACTAATACACTATCAATAGTCTGCACTAACTTATTCTAAAAGTAATGGAAATTCCACTATTATCTGCATAAAATTTTTATATAGTAACCTTATGGTCGTGAACACACAATATTTATGGAGGACACAAGAAAAGCAGAGTTCTCATTAATGACATAATTACTACAGCTGGACAGTCTCGAATCCAGATATATGTATCTACACGTTTTAATGTAGAAGCTCTTCACCATCTGATGAAAAATATGGATATATGATTGAGAAAGCATAATATCTAAACGAGACCAATAGTGCCAGTAGTCTTGTATTAACACGCGACCTTTCCAATTCTGAAAGCTGGGATGGATTCTTTGAATCTGTGCTTAACATAAACATGAGGATTGCGCGAAAGTTAGAAAAAGTTGTGAATAGGTTGTGAACGGGAGTATTGTAAAAAAACAGCTGATAGAAATAATCTTCGACCTAGAGGAGGTGCATATGGGACATATCAGTTCTAGTCCTGTGAAAGATTATGCATCGTGTACAGTTTTACTTGTCGTGTGTCAATCATTACGTGATGCATAAAATTTCACTGGAGTATATCTAGTAATTGAATTTGATGCTTTCGGCATCGCGACGGTACAGACCCTGGACTCGAAATGCCGATCGTCACACTCAAGCAATTCTGTTTCAAGTATGACCAGTCAACTTGATATTACCAACGAAACAGTGCCCATGTTGTCAGTGACCAAACTCTGACAGTCTCAGAAAGCCTTATCTACTTGCGTATCTAGCTGACATAAGTTGTCCAGTTCGTGGCTAAACAATTGTTTGGAGTCGCCCTACCATTTATATTCATTTTATTTCTTTGCAAGTGGGGTCACTGTTTTAATATAATTTTCTGGGTTTTTTTTTTGGCATCAAATTCTGCCACCTTCAATACACTGGGGCTTTTATTACACAGGAGGCGTAGGTATAAATGCAATGAACAGCGTAGTTTTGTCCGTTCAGATATGGTGAAAAATGACTGTTCGAAGGCAGATTACATACATATAGGGATTTCAGGTTACGTTTATATGGGAAAAATAAAGAGAACCTTAATTTCACCAGTAGAAAAAGGGGCGGGGAGCTTTAAATATTGAAAAAAAATATTAATGAAATAACCGAAAGTTTAATAAGACCAATAACTGTATGATTGATATGTTGTTCCTTCTAACAACGAGATGCATATATACATGTAAATTTAATAATACAAAACCGGTTTTTAGTGGTTTATAAACAATATAAAAAAATCTATATCACTTAAAAGAAAAACGCTACCAAAAATAGTAAAAATCTGACTCATAGGAAAAAGTGAGGCTCAATACATTTTTTTTATAGGCACAATGAGGCAAAATATATTTTTTATATATCTTTTATAAAAGGGGAAAAGGAGCAAATCACCCAGATTGTGAAAGGGTATGTACCAAAAACGACCACAGTGTACTTGTACAAAGGAACAGCGCAGAGGATCATGCTTCTCTCTTTCTCCTATTGTTGTTTAATTGTTTGTAAACCTTTTGTTTATAATCCCGTGTGATCTTTCTCGGCAAACACAGCATTCAGCACGAGGAGTAACTTTTACGGAATCAGCAAATATGTTTACTTTACAAAATATATTTTAAAAAACTGAGACACTGTTTGCGTTTAAATGGCCAGACAGTAGCATATATTGACAGCAACCATGGGCGATATTAGGGTGTATTTCATTCATCGTAGTTATACATCCGAAATCCTCTGCTATGAAGCAATGTCTATTTAGATGTTTTGTTTCGTTTAAAACACTTGCTTTAAATATACTAACTCTCAACAAATCGGGAAAACTTTTAAGGGAGGAACCAACAAGCCGTGTCACATAGCGATCATTTTTTTGGGGGATCTAGGGGCGCTGATGAGGAGGAACAAACCATCTTCTGCTATTTGTTATGCAAATACCGTTACTTAAAGATCATTATGATAGTTCCAATATCCAATGCACAGTGTACAACGAGTGATAAATTGATCCGTCCATTCTTCACCAGATGTCTCTCTAGTCGGCATTTTCTTTATTTTTTTCTTAGTGAGATGTTCGCGTTACTTTGATGGATGGATAGTATGGCACGGCCAAATTAAAGAGATCTGGTACGTTTTTTGTTTCAAGAAAATTGTAGCTAAAGAAAAAATAAAGGACATTGGGTCTGAAATCTTATTATGATGATCCAGTACACATGTATAAACATCTGTCCGTCAAATATTTATTGTTTTGATATACCGGACATTACTGTTCGTCTTTTATAGAGAGTGACTATGATGCTCTTTCTGTTTTGTTTCTGCCGAGGTGTTGCAACTTTAGACCATTTTTACAGAAGAAAGATGGCTTTTAAGAGTATAAACGTCTTATTATCAGTCATTTTTATATTTTAGTCATTTCAGTATAGCTGCATTTCTTATACAACAGACCATGGACACGCCCTTTATACCCACTCTCCTAGCCAAGCCGGGATCGAACCCGTTTCGCCGAGCTTTAAACCATTTGATTGTCCTTAAGCCCTTATTTTATATGAATAGACTTAAGCAATAGTACTCTAAATGAAGAAGAACGTGTCAAAAGCAGAGAGATTACAGAGACCTTGCTCACATCCACTTATTCGGCCAATATTCCCAGGTTCATTCGTGCATGTTTGATTGTACATTTGAGAATATGCCTTGATGACGTATATGAATCCGGAAAATGTGCCGGATCCACACCTAAATCTAATCGATATTCGTAAAAAATTAATTAGATTTCGCTCATGATTACGCGAGTCATGTTGTGAACAAACACACACACAAACGGGGATGAAAGCACATCCTCCCGGAGGAGGGAGTAAGGGAATAACGAACGAGTGTCGCGTTATTTGTATAGGTCAACCAGTGTCACGGACTGACAGTATAAGTGAGTTCTGGTTATAAAATGTTATTATTATAAGTGTTTGAGCAGTTTAAACGTCAGATCAGTTAATATTTTCAATGTGATCTTTTTATGCCCTTAAACTTATATTTTTAACTACTAGCGTTTTATTTATTTATAAATATTTATATATACAAAGATAGTTTTTAAAGATTACTATAGTTAAAATACCTTGGTTCAGTTAGCTTTGGAATGCATTATCCAATGACCTTTTAACCGCAATGATACATACATATGTGGAATCGGCAGAATGTTCTCTGTTAGATCTTTTAGATCTGCTATATGTCAATAAAGTTTTTGTTGTTGGTTTGCAGATTTATTTTTACAGAAAAAGAGATATATCTATCACGTATTTCGCAAGTATATATTAAACAATAGCATCATCTTAAAATACACATGAATAACTGCAAGAGGGAGATTATATATTATAGTATATTTATCCTCTTTTCCTATTAAATTCTAATTTTAAATATTGTATAAAAACTCTAAAATATTTTTTTTTGTTTAAAATAGCCTGTAGCTGTTTGAAGAACCCGATATCCAAAAGAGAAAGTTACCACTTTTTATGTGCTCAATTGGAAAGCTTTATTCATAAAAGTTCATGATATCCAATCGACTGAAAAAAAGTTTTGAAAAAAAATGACCAAAAACATTTTGGTAGGAATATTTTGTCCTAGTTGGCAACTGAAATATGAATGCAAGTGACACTTGTATAACATGAGTTCATATTATTATAATCCGTTTTTATTCCTTCCCACCTAAAGTATTCTTTACCATTTATCGTCTATAAAAAAGTAATTATAATGTCAAATGTCAAGTCTGTAAATGTTAAACTGAAATGGTGAAAATTTTGGTGCACTGGTAACTAGGTTACATGGCTACCTAGGTTTACACTTGATTAATTGCACATAAATAGGGCCCTGCTTCTCCAGTTTAACAGTAACACGCTAAACAGAGGGCTACCACAGGTAAATCTCCCAGATATCAAGCAGCCAATCAGTGACCGAAGAATATTTTAGTTCCCTCAGGCTGTACATGTGTTTTTTGTTATTATTTTTTTATTACCAAAACAAATATACAGACATAATTTGACAACACTGTGCATACGAAGTATGCAATAATATATATAAACTACATTAACACATACATTGTTCTCTTAAACCTATCTACAGGTGTCTATCTGTGTAATGACACCAATTTTTCACCGGAGTTTAAAACATGGTGCCAAAAGATAAACTTTATAAATACATATATTGCTTAATCCAGTTAATCAGATAATGGTTTCCATTTGACTTCATGTTGTTGTGTTTTACCTCTGTTCAATGCTATATTCTTCTCTATATTTAAAAAAATCTTTTACAAACTGTTTAAACTTTATCATTATTGGTTTTTTTTTCTTACATCTGCTTACATAAATATGTCTCTTAACAAGTAATGTAACAAAATTCAACCAAGTAACTTCATAAGATCCTAATAAAATATCTTCCAAGGCCCAAGTGAATGTGGGCTGAACAGAGTTATTATTTTTCAATGATATAAGAACCTTATCCCAAAATAGTTTTGAGAAGCAACATTCCCAGAAAACGTGTATTAATGTTTCCTTTTCATTTTTACAAAATGTACATTCATCAAAATTTTATTTTTTAATCTTATGTAGAAATTGATTTAATGTGATTCTGCGGTGTATCAGTCGGAACTGAAATATTCGGAGTTTCACGGAAATAGACGTACTGTATTAATAGGAAATTCCTCTGTTTAATTTTCCATCTGATGTTACATTTAACTCTTCTGTCCATTTTTGGATTTATTAAATGGTGTAATCTGATTAAATCTGAATTAATAAATGTTACTACTTTTTCATTATGTAATAGTCTATCAACAGTAGTTACATGGTCTGTATAGTCTGTCCACTGCCTATTGTGGCCGAGTATTTCTTTCCATGGTACAAGAATCGCACTGATGAAACCTTGATAGCTTATTATATCAATCTGGACATTGAATTTGTAGTGTAGCTCTTCATGATGGTAAACATGTGCTTCTGGTTACACCTTAGGTGGGGGTGACAGGTCAGTAATGATATAGTAATGACAAATGTTCTGAAAATGAACATTTTATGATTTTTAGATGATACTTGGAATGATAACTGGAATTTATCACAATACCTGACCACTGTCTGTCAAGCACGTTCTGATCAGCATAATGCATTCATACTTAACTTGTGGACAATTTATTTAATAAAGTGATCTAAAAATACAAAACTCTTGAATTTATTTATTTTTTCAGTTGCCCGGGTTCTTCATGGTGTTGACCAATATGTCATGATGTCACATAGGTTTATTTGCTGGTACAATCTTACCAGTACAAATCATCATGGTGTATCGTACTGGTTATACAAATTGTACAAAATGGTTCAGTGTCACATTACTTTTCAAATTCCTTTGTTAGGGAATGTTCATTCAGCATTACAGATTTATACACAATTATAGTACTCCCTTACTATGGTATATGTAAAATGTGGTAGTTGTCATGTGAGGTGGAAATAATTATTTGAATAAAATCACAACAGAATTATGACTATGTAAGATAAGCTTATTTATTCTGAATACACAAAATACGGCACCGTTGACGTAATTAGGTATATTCGCTATATATTTAAAAGAAAAACATTTGTGACGAGCAGTGTGATTAGATAACATACAGTTGTAATCAATGTCATAGCTAAATAACACTCTTGCTTAATTCACTATTGAAGTTTTTATTTATTTTAAAACCGCACGAAAAATCACTTTTCAACCTGTCACAGACCGCAACTGCATGGACAACGACAGCCATTTCTGTATCTTATGCGCACGCGCATGATGCACCATCCTGGCCACCGGCAAATTCCTCCATGTTGTCCCCACCAATACGGTATAACTAGCCATGCGTAACGGTCAGCGTAAACATCCTGGCACCTGCACCACCACCTCCACCATTCGCAACATCTGTTGTGGTGTCTGAAAAAAAGGAAATAATTCTTAATGTCTACAATAAAGGCATATGTAGAATTTTTTCTTCAATTTTTGTGATGACATAAAATATTTCGACAAAAATATGTACTTTTATCATTTGTCTATATTATGTTGTACTCATTTTCTAATAGGGTTACATTTAAGTTTTGAGCTAAATAAAATAATCCATTTTTCACAACATTTTTATAAAAATGTTTTAGCTAGTTTACCATTTTAGAGCCTTATCTACCAAGCGTATAAGAAGCTTTTATTTTACGCCTCAATTATTCTTTCGATGGTCCAATATCTAGACAAAAATTCAATATTAAGATTAGATGTTACAAATATGCCCATAAAACAATTTATAATATTTTTAAGCTTAGCTAGCATAAAGTCCTCTGATATTTAGCGAAGGTTGTTTGTCCGTCGTCTTTCGGGTTGTCCGTTTTTTTTTTTTTTTTTGTTTTTTTTTGGTTTTTTTTTCATTCTCAGGGCACGGATCTTAGTAACTTCTAACTGGAAATCCATGACGATCCGTCAGAAATCTTCTTTTCAACCCAAACTGAGGCCACGGCGACGCGCTTGACCCTTTCTTATCCGTTCATTATGATTCAATAAGGTCACCATGTTCCTGACTTCCGTAATGCGCATGCGCAAGGAATGTTTGACCTTTACTCATACTGCGCAGAATCGGACTCACAGGAGCACGGCACTAGTGGAAAGGATTTCAAGTGGAAGGGCTTCAACATTGCATATCACAATGGATCTGAGCTTCTCCAGACATAGATGGCGTAGGTTTTATTGTAATGATGAGACTTATATAGTCCGTTCAAGTACGTTAGATAATAACAGTGCCCAAGAGGAAGAAGTTCGAGTTAAGTAGAAAGGACCTCTGGCGGGAGGGTGACCTTTCCTCATGATCACACCGTTTGCCGTTGTTACAAGTTTACCATGCTGTGGCTGCTGGTCCGACGTGCCTACCATCGGGTAAAACCAATAGCACGCCTTTTTTTGCTATTAACTGCTTATAGACCTAAACGACAATACCACAGGCACTTTGCTTTTAAGTGCAGAATGAATCAGTTTTTTTTAAATATAAACCTCATAAACGTCATAAATAGGTAATTTACAAATAAATACAACACTTAATAGCCGAGATATAGATTGATCGTCGGTTTGAATGTCTTGTTTTATTTATCTCCCTCTGCTCACTGCTCCGGCTTATTGAAACTAGAAGTATCTTCTCTCTGTTAGGTATTCCTTGGACCCCCCCCCCCCCGCCCCGACAAATATACGACTGTTTACTTCGGTAGATGTGAACATTGCTACCATATCGGAAAATGGCGACCGTATACGAAAAGACCAAGTGCCCCTGGGACCTTTATTTTGAGATCTTTAAGACAAAAACATGATTTTGAGCACTTTGATTGCAAGATATCATAAACTGCAGAAATATGCCTAACCTAAGTTATCAGTATAGTAGGACTAATATATTGAACATAACCGGACTAACATCCTTCAGATTGTAGGGCAACTAAACGCATTCATTAACAATATTATTGCTTGCCGAAATTTAAGATTCGCTCTGACAGTCACTCTGTTGATGGAAAACTGACAAATTGTATCGTCTGTCCGTTTGTCTGTCATTTCAACTTCCGGCAAGCGCTCGACCTCTGGTCTTCTAGTTTGTTTGTCTGTCTGTTCCCTCTCTACAGGTCGCAATTTTGCAGCAATCTCTTTCAAATTTACATTGATGGAAAATTTAAAATGACAGGAGTATATTGTTTTTGGTCAATATAGGTCGACGGTCAAGGTCAAGTTCATCAAAAGTATACAAAACGGTTTTTTATTCAAATCTGTGTTCTTATTAGTCTTATCTACTTCAACAGTAGCTCATTTTAATTGTCATTCCAAGGCTGTCTTCTGATGTGTAGCTACCTCAATTTTTCGGTAACCATGGTAACGTATTGTTGGGGAAAAGTGCTGATATTTGAAAATAAGTGGTCTTACTTTTCTAACTTTGTCAGTTCTAAAGCTACAGAGGTCTAGTTGTTTTTATTAGTTAGCATTCAATTATTACTAAAAGGCTGAATTCAAGTCTGGCAATACCTCGTATAATATCTCCTCAAACGAGATATTTCGAGATTTCTTTCATCTTGCCCTGGAGGCCACAGTGTTGCAGGAATATTTTTTTTAAACTGACATATCTTACAAGTCCTACACAAGTATCCCGAAATTGTTTTTTTTTTATAACGGCCGCTAGGGGGCGCTGCATGCACAACTCCTCAAAATATCATGTTTTGACCATATCTCCAAAATTATAAGACTCAGTTACATAAAAAAGCTTATTTTCCTCCTCTGAGTCTTCTCAATAATCTGGTTTAGTCATCTTTTCACTTTGTCAGTGTGTCTTTCTGTTTCTCAATTGTCCTTAAATACGCCTGCTGCTCCTGCGTCTCACATATAGCATTCTACAGGCCACAGTTTTAAAAGAATCCTTTTGAAAGTATTACATCGTATGACTTAGACTAACATCTCGAAACATATTTTTCATTTTACGGATATGGCCGCTAGGGGGCGCTGCACACGACCATACCCAACATATCATTCTTTGGCCATATTTCCATAACTATAAACCTCAATTACAGATACTATGGCTTAATTTCTTCCTCTGGCTCTTCTTAATAATCTGAGAAAGTCAACTTGTCTTATTCTTGTGTCACTTTGTCAGTATGTCTGTCTGAGTGTCAGTTTTTCTCAAATTCACCTGCTTGCTGGCCCTTGCATCTCTCATTTGGCATTCAATAGGCCAGAGATTAGGAGGAATTCTTTAAAAACTGGGACATCTTATGTCATATATTAATATCACAAAACGCATTTGTCGTCGTTAGGATATGTCTGCTAGAGGGCGCTGCAGTCGAACATCCCAAATATAACATCATTTTGCTATATGTCCAAAATTATTAACTGCAATTACATAAATTATAACTTATTTTCTTCCTCTGAACTTTCTCCATAACCAGGTAAAGCCATCTGGTGTCAATTTTCTCTCACATTGTCAGTATGCCTGTCTGTTCATGATTTGTTGTCAGCTTTGTCTGCCTGTTTGTTCTCTTGTCTGATATGTCATTCCTCGGGGCACAACTTTTCAGCAATGGCCCTGAGAATCATTCCATTGATAGAAAACCGACAGTATCTTCTATCTGTCTGCCTGTCTATCATTTCAATTTCCGGTAAGCGTTCGACCTATGGTCGTTTATTTATGTGTGTAAACATAATGTAATATATGTTACTCAACCTATCTGGACTATTTGCAACTAGTAACTCAAACCTTTACCATAATACTGATCATATGACTAGTACATGTGTTTAAACTGCAGATGGCACCACCTTTGTTTTGTATTCTGCAAGGCAAAGTGTCCTAAATATGGGAGATTATTCGGTTATACTTACAAACAGTCTCTCACTTGGACGGCCGGGAAGATATAAGCCCAGGTACAGTGTCCACCCCAACAGAAGTATACCCAGTTAACAGTATAACGGTACACGGAGGGTCACCTTCCGAAGTATTGTCTAAATTCGATGAAAAATAAAAACATGTCTATATTTAGGGGAACATCACAAATTTAATGACATTGACCAAATATGTAATCATGATGTAAAGCAGTCATGTCTTTCCTTATGAAAGGTGAAATATACAAATGGCAAAATTTGTATCACACAGACACCAAGGTTTGATATAAAGAATAAAATATCAAATTAGACACAACATTGCAAAAATGGTTAAATTCAAATGTAAGCATATTTAACTGTACCTATTAGAATCTTAGTCTATTCAACCTGAATTTATAAATATTGTTTCACAAAACATTGGCTGTAAATAATTTTAATAATACATACACACATGATAACACCATAATAGAACTTACGGTATACCAAATCTTCTTGGTGTGGCCAGTTGTTTTTCCTCACCAACTGCCCGATTCCTTGCTTCTGCTTTTGCTGCCTCACTGTTATGGAAATGGTACAGAGTCAGGTAAGACCTTATTTGACCTAACCATTAACCCTAAGTGATCATATGACTAGTACATGTCATTCATCCCATGAATGTTCATGATCAGAGCATAAGTGTGCAACCAATCAAGTAACCGTTGGCAAAGTAATCAGTCAATCGCCTGACATTTGTATAGCTTGGTACCAAGGATTTAAATGTATTTCAACTTCTTGCGTAAAAATAGCTGGGCAAAAATATGTTTATCGCCTTAATTTTGGGAAAAAAAGGCTCTGGTCAAATTCCCCAAAACTATCCCCGTTCTTCAGTCTGTAGAACACTGTCTTTATTATCTTACTTGAATTCATAACGGATAATCAACTTCTAAACTATCCCTGAGATTATTTAACAAATTTTACAGAAAGGCAAAGACTCTTACGCCGCCTTAGATCCATAGACAGCTTGACGGTTTCTGCAAGCGGCACGACCACGTGCTACAGGATCGGTTTGCATGCATCCCCGAGGAGGGTCGGCCTTGGAGTTGTTCTCATTAAGAACCAAGACGGACACCCTCTCATTCTCTCTCTCTCCACAGCGTAAACGGAAAGAATACAGGCCAGGAAAAGGCCCAGAACCTGAAACACAACCACTAATGTCAGCTTTATACCAAATGGCTTTTGAATATTACAATTTCTTGGTTCTTTTTTTAAGATGTTTAACATCGGAGCAAAATCATTAAAGAGTAACCGTTAATTTCGACAGAAGGTCTTGGATTGTCCATACTCTGATATGTGTAATCACAGTTATACAGAAGATGCTTGCATGGAAAACTTTAAAGCCAGTAGACTTGTACAATAACCTAAAATGTTTTATCAATTGCTGTCAATCTTAAAATAAACGCTGTCCACTACTGGTCAAAGACCTGTCTGTATTAAAGGAAATGTTAGAAAGCCTGTCAAATTTAGTTTAATTTAAGTTTAATATTTCATTAGAAGGCCAAAAAAATACAAGGTATTTTTCAAAAGCTCCGCCCGCGTCAATTTAAATCCCCGCATCAAACATTTTTATTTTGATATTCCTATTTTAAGAAGATAAAATAATACAATTTTGATAGGATTTCCTTTGTTTTGTGGTGCTTTTACCTGTTTAGCCAAAAAATTCTGTTATTTTCATGCTTTTCCCTGATCATATGACATTTTTATCGAAACATTCAAAAAAAGGTAAAAAATTAAATATCGCCCGGCAGCACTGATTTCTGAAAAAAAGATTGCTTGAGAACCATACCTTTTTTGCCTAAAAAGACGATGGTAAGATTAAACACGCTTACCTTGACAATCATTCTGGCGACTGAGACGGTCGACAACTCAGTCAAAGTTTTCTGACACCGGATCTAGTCTTCCGATGTCTGTACGGACGTCGGCAGGTCTGACTTTGCCTGTCACATCCAGCAACTTTTATAACGTTATCTTCATCTTCCTGGTCCGTGGCCTACGCGCTTTGGACATCCTCCAAGCTCATCAGCCATACATGACTGACTTGTATTTTGTATGTGATCAGTCTCAATCTTCCTGGTCCGTTAAATACATGCAGACATCATTTTACCTATGATATGGGATGAATAGAATTGGCACGCTCTGCTACACACAGGTGAAGCTTTGATGGCTAGCTGCCAGACTGAGAGTGAGAGAGAAAGAAAAGGGAGAAAGAGGGAGTGAGAGATAGAGAAAGAGAAAGAGGAAAAGAAAGAGTGAGAACTGTCCACATTCAGCAAACGGGACCGCTTAATTTATATCCAGTGAACTCAGTTATGGTTTGTATGAATGTTTTTTTTTTCATTTAATTGCACTGAGCCACAGCAGATTCCCGACCCCTCTGTGTACAAATACAATGGACAGAGCAGTCGCTCGGAAGGTCATGGGAAGGTCATTAATATATATTTGATATATATAATTTTAAAATATATCAGCTAATTTTAAATGACTTGCCGACCATGACGAGAGACACTATGAAACATAAATATACGTTGTCTTTTCAAACGTTTCTACTTGATAAAAGACTAGCCTTTACCTCGTCTCACACACACACACACATATATGTGTATATATATATATATATATATATACAATCACAGTCACAGATTTCCAAATTATATAAATGAATTCAGAAAAAGACAGTCATTCGAAAATTCACCACATCTGTAAATAATCCTTAAATAATACCATGAGACAGGAGTGGATTCGGATAAAAAAAAGATCTTTTTCAAAATCCGGCCCATTCATCAAAGGACTACATCATATTTATTGAAAACGTCACCTTTCCCCTAACTTGTCATGTTAAAATGCTGGGCGTACTTAAAAATCTATGGAGAAACAGGTTCATTGCTAAAACAATGTGGACTGCAGAATGATGTATGTCAGACCAAAGAACAAGCAAGCGGGAGAAACTGACAACAAAAGACGAACAGAGAGACATACTGACAGACTGACACAACCTGGCTCCTCAGAGTGGGAAACGCAGAGACAAATCAAATAAGCTAGAGTTTGAGTAGATAGGGCTATACTTGACGAAGTTAGGAGCAAAATAATATTTTGGCTTTTTATGACATTCACCTAGAAAAATGTTAGAAAAATGAGATTCCATATTTTGGAATATCACGAACTTTCCTGAAAAAATGCGTAACCATGGTTATATAAAAGTGAGAACAGTACTCAAGTATAATGAGTTTCAGTTTATGCGGTTACGAAAAAAAATCAGAAGATATGAAGAAAAAAAGATTTTGTAATGTTTTATGATCTTGACCTTGACCTATTACCATTAAAAGGCATGAAACTTCTAGACCTTCATGGGTTCTATCACCGGTATAAAATTCAGAGGGACTGCTTTGGATTGCTATATGTCAGGGAGGCAACAATAACTGACAAAGAGACGGACAAACTGACACACTGATATATCACAGATAACAGCTGACCAATCCATCTCCTGGAGAAAGCATAGGGGACCAAATGAGGTATAATGTACGTAGATAAGGTTAATACTTTTGGAGATATGGCCTAAAAATGATCTGTTGAAGTGTTTCGTGTGCAGCGCCCCAAGCGTCTCTTTCCCGAAAATGAAAAATCACTTTCGAGTGTAAGAGATACGTTGTTCTAGTTACATAAGGAAACTGTGGCCTTTAAAATGCTATTTGTATAACGCAAGAACCAGCAAGCAGCCGAAATGGAGGAATAATGACAAACAGACAGACATACTGACAAAGTTTGAAATCTAAGATTACAGATGACCAATTTAGCTTATGGAGAAGGTGAAGAGGAACAAAATGAGCTACAGTTTATGCAGGTAAGGTGTATACCTCGGGAGATATGACCAATACCGTTATAGTGTTTTAAGTGCAGCGCCCACTAGCGGCTATTTTATAAAAAATAAAAATTTACTTTTGATACTAGTGTAAGACATAAGATGTAGCAGTTTCAAAAGGATTCTCGCAGAACTGTGGCCTGAAGTTGCTAATTTAAAATGCAAGAACCAGCAAACAGGCGAACTTGTATGCAATAGCCAGACATACTGACAACGTGACACGTCTGAGATAACAGATGATAAAATAAGTTTATGGAAAAGGTGAAAAGAAATAAGATGAGCTAAACTTTTCTTAAAGATTTTTTGTTTTTGGTAGAGGTAACCGCCTTCGTTTTTAATGCTTTTGCTTGACTAAGTATATGTACTCTGCAGAGTTCAGTTCCGGTTTATATCCAAATTTTCCTGGCGTCAACCAGGTTCGGTATTCCACTCCTGCGGGCCCTGGGTGTGTGCGCCATCCCCATGACTGGGTCATAACACCGAGGAACCCCCGAAAGGCGCATTCGTTAGTGAGTGAGACACGACTGATGGCACAGTCTCCCCATTAAGCCTGCAGAGCGCTCACCCTGGGGGGGGGACCGACCGTGGAAAATCTCACCGCCTCGGCTGAGATTCGAACTCACGATCTCTCAGCGTTGAGTCCTGCGCTTTACCCCTGAGCCACAGAAGCCGGTTAATATGAGTTAAACTTTATGCAGGTCAGGTTTACGGTTTGAGAGATATGGCCAAGACTCAGAGGAAGCAAATGAGTCAAAGTTTGTGAAGATAGGTCTAATATTGAAACATTTATGACGAAAAGAGATAAAATTTCATAGTTTTTCGATGACCGTGACATTTGATAATTGACCTATATTGTTCAAAAACAATAGGCTTCCAGGACTTTTGTTTTTCAATTAACCCTGTAAGTTTCAGATCCATCGCTACAAAATTGTGACCGTGCGATTTTTTTTACTGCGTCGTATTTCAAAGGGCTTAGCATAGCGAAAAATCTGTTTTATAATATTTTGAAAGTATGCGGGCGCCTTTTTTTAATATTTATATATATACACACACATATATATATATATATATATTCCCTGAAGTGGATCCGCTAGAAATAGAACGACTCAAGAAAGGGACTTCGTTTGGAAATCCCCTACAGCTGCATTGACACGTTGATGTTATTGTTACTGTTTACAAGAGAACACACAGAAAGGCGGAAACCAACTGTAATTTAAACATGGTGTTTAACACGCAGTCATTGCACACTGAATCTATTTTCAGAATCAGACATGCAGCACAACATGGCTCATGCATGTGACAACTACGGGCTTACCATCAGCATTAAGAAGACTAAGTGATGCACCAACCAGCACCAGGAAATCAAAAAGATGACCCTCCACCATGGTGCCTTGGTCTAATCTGAAGGTGGTGGACAAATTCACATATCTAGGCAGCACATTGTCAAAGACAGAAAAAAAAGATGACGAGGTTAACAACATAGTTGAAAAAGCCACATTGCTTTTGGTCGCCTCCACTCAAACGTCTGGGAGCGGAGAGGCATCCATCTTGAAACCATGATCCAGGTCTACAAGGCATAACTTGCCTGCTGTATGGCTGCGAGACATGGACTGTCTATGCAAGACTTGCTAAGCTACTGATTTTAGCATAGTAAAATAAAATACTGATAATTGTTTCAGCATTAGCGATCTCTATATTTTACAGCAGTTGTAACAAAACAAAAAAAAATATTTACTGTATCCAAAAAAAATAATACAACAAGGGTCCTAAATATCGAAAACACTGGTGAATACATACGTCTAGAATATTTTCCCTTTTTATTAAGCAAATGATAAATTTACCATCATTATAAATGCTGCACTGAACTGACTGAGTCTGAAATATCAAGAAAACTTATGTTTCAATTAATTCATGGAAAGGGATTGAATGAAGCTTTTTTATTTATTTTTTTTCACACAGCGCCATTAAAACGAAAACAATAGTTTGTGTATATCTGCAATGCAAGTGGAAACAGCAATATTAGTTAGACCACATTAAACATGATAGCAGTGTTATTCCTGTTCGTTTTATATTGTAATCTTGTGGAAAAAAAATCGTGTGTGTATGCGTGTAAAAAAACACCGAAAAATGAACTCTGACAATAAGATGACCTTGGAGTTTGCTCAGTATAGAATTTGTGACACCGTCAAATTATACATCCTCTATCGTCATGTAGGCATTGTTGGGATTATTTTAAGATCCATATTGAGATTTTTTAGATGATATTTCCAGGTTTCCCGAGAAAATTTTTTCTGCCTCTGCCGGGATGGTATAAGCTTTTTCCCGTTCCTGTGTGTGTGTTCACAACATAACTCACGCAATAACAACCGTTTTTCTACATGCGTAGTTGTTTTTTTACAGAAAGGATAACATCATCGTCCCGTATACACCGCGCGAAACAACAGAGTCAGGATGTTTACACGTGTTGTTCTGCTCGTTTCGAAACAGCGTGATACTCGTCAGTTGATTGTCAGTTTACGCAAAATGGTTATCATTTTTATGCAGAGCCTTAACGTATGCCATATTGTGACTTTCTTAATGGTTTCTGAACAAAAATAAGCAAATTAAAAGTGGTTTATACAGTAGCAGAAACAACGTCAGGACGCGCAGCACTGCATGGCAGTGTGAAATCACAAATTTACCTATGTTTGAATTCTTCGTTTTGGTTTTTTTTTCTACGGCATGAGTGGAAACAACGTGGGAGCAAAATTCGACCTATTATTAAATAAGAGTAGTGCGAGCCTTTTTTTGCATGCGGACGTTCAGAAACTCAACAAACATGCAGAAGGATATACCAATATGCTGAGTCAAAACGTAATTGGACTCGAACTTGGTGGGTTTTGTTAACAAGTATGCTAAAACGACTGGTATGGAACGTGTCAAGTGACAGCATACTTGTAGCCATGAGAAGCTGTCAACAATGACTAAAATATTTGCATCCTCATAGAGCCTTACAGTGCGGTCCTCGGTGAGCGATATAACTTTAGACATTGTGACGGATAAATGTCCTTAGAATATAATTTTTTTGGGGTGGCGGTCGAAGCACAGACGGGGGAGTATAGGAGATGTAAGAACATTTTGGTAATAGTGCAACAATAGGCTGTAATTGTACAATCTTGAAAGTTTTTATTTTATTTAGCTTAAAGTCCTAAGTGTTTATAGTTCTATTTCCCCGGATTTCAGCATACATTTAATGCTAGCTACGTTTAATGCTGCTATTTTAAATGCTAGCATTGCTATAGTATGTACATCTGCAATTTCCTATTAGGGTTTCGGACGACATGACATGGCAGTACTGCATACTTCCTCCTGCTTATGTGCCGATTAATGAGGTGTACTAAACACTAACCTCTGTATGTTGTTCACAAATTCGATTGACCTCGCACCAGGTCTTGACCCTGCAACCAGACACCAGGATAAGGGGTCTAAACACGTTGAGGCAAGGAACACTTGGATGTTAGATTTTCTCAATGTTTACAAATCCGGAACGAACATATTGTTTTGAATGATAAAATGTTACACACACATGCACATTTCTTTATAAAAAAAGTTACACTCTGTGAGAGTTAACCATAATTTATGCACTTTTGGACGAAACGTAATGCAAACACTCAAATCAATATACAAAATGTGCAAAGAATTCCCTGTAATCTGCTGTGATCTTTAAGAAAACATTCCCCGTTTAAGGTGAAAGATGGCGCCACCTACACAGTTCTACTCGCCCCCCCTATATGGTTGTCTCTTTAAAAAAACTGTCAAATTCTCTTATTTTTTCTCCCAAGACCTCCGAGGATTCAGAGATTCAGTGTATTCTCATTTAACCTTATTGATAACCGGCTGGTATTTTACGCTCAGCTGAAGGGTATTCAATAGGAGCCGCCAACAGAATATTTGCATGTTAAGTTACAGGTTATGTTAATTATATATGGTCTACAGTAATCGTTCGTTAATTTTAAAAAATTAATATTGCTAAAATGTTGCCTGTGGACCATTGCGCTCAGCTGAAATTGAAACTAGAAAGAGGCTGTTTTTGACACTCAAAAACGACCGTCTATGGTCCATTAATATACCACTAAAGGTATTATAGTGGCTATAATATTTAAAAACAAGTGACCCATGGGTCATGACGCTCAGCTGACTGGGAAGAGATTCACAAAAGGAAATTTTATCATCAGAATGGTGGTATATACTCATTCCACTGAAGCATCAAACAGATTAACAAACATGCCAAAATTAAGTCTGTATTTATATATCTATAAATAGAGAAAAAATGTGTAAACTTTAAAAACTAGAACATGGGTAGCCCACAAGTGACTATGTGTATCCGCAAAAATCCGAGTGGAACGGGTGAAGTGAGGCATGGATTGAGTGGCAAGGGGAAATAGAGTGAGGTATGTTGCATATTGGCATGAATGTCTGCAGTCTGAATGTGTATGTAGGTTGTGCCACCTACTACAAATCCAGCAAGCTGTTCAAGTTGTATACATATGCGAAATTTTAGGCAGAAAAGTCAAACCACTATATGTGTATGAGTGATTTTAGCCCACGGCAGACAAACAGACAGACACTGTGCAAAAATGGTTGCAGGTGGCCCCTCCAGTTTTGTGTATGATAAAGACCTATGTGAGATCTAAACACATACACAATTTTGGCCCAATTAGTCAAACGGTTCCTGAGATATGAGCTTGTATGTGTGCAGCATTAACTAGAATTTAGGTGGCGCCACCTGTCATAAAATCAAGAAAGCTGTCCAGGATGTATAAACCTGCAAAATTTTAGGCAGTTATGTCAAACCACTACAGAGAAATGAGTGATTTTAGGCCTCAGCAGACAAACAGACAGACGCTGTGCAAAATGTGCAAAAATGGTTGCAGGTGGCCCCTCCAGTTTTGTGTATGATAAAGACCTATGTGAGATCTATACACATACAAAATTTTGGCCCAATCAGTCAAACGGTTCCCGAGATATGAGCTTGGATGTCTGCAGCGTAAACTATAGTGTAGGTGGCGCCACCTGTCATAAAATCAAGAAAGCTATCCAGGATGTATACGCATGCCGAATTTCAGATGAATTAGTCAATTCACTGCAGAGATATGAGTCATTTTAACCCAAGGCAGATGAACAGTTGGACACTGTGCAAACATGGTTACAGGTGGCGCCACCATTTTTTGTGTATGTTATAAAACTATCCAAGGGCTACATTTGTATAAATTTTATTTCCTGATAGGTCAAACGGTTCCCGAGATATGAGCTTGGATGTCTGCAGCGTGAACGTGAATATAGGTGGCGCCACCTGTCATAAAATCAAGAAAGCTATCCAGGATGTATAAGCATGCCGAATTTCAGGTGAATTAGTCAATTCACTGCAGAGATATGCGTGATTTTAACCCAAGGCAGATGAACAGATGGACACTGTGCAAACATGGTTAGAGGTGGCGCCACCATGTTTTGAGTATTTTATGAAGCTATCCAAGGGCTACATTTGTATCAATTTTATTTCCTGATCGGTCAAACGGTTCCCGAGATATGAGCTTGGATGTCTGCAGCGTGAACGTGAATATAGGTGGCGCCACCTGTCATAAAATCAAGAAAGCTATCCAGGATGTATACGCATGCCGAATTTCAGGTGAATAAGTCAATTCACTGCAGAGATATGAGTGATTTTAACACAAGGCAGATGAACAGATGGACACTGTGCAAACATGGTTACAGGTGGCGCCACCATTTTTTGTGTATGTTATGAAGCTATCCAAGGGCTACATTTGTATGAATTTTATTTCCTGATCGGTCAAACGGTTCCCGAGATATGAGCTTGGATGTCTGCAGCATGAAAATGAATATAGGTGGCGCCACCTGTCATAAAATCGAGAAAGCTATCCAGGATGTATAAGCATGCCGAATTTCAGGTGAATTAGTCAATTCACTGCAGAGATATGAGTGATTTTAACACAAGGCAGATGAACAGATGGACACTGTGCAAACATGGTTACAGATGGCGCCACCATTTTTTGTGTATGTCATGAAGCTATCCAAGGGCTACATTTGCATAAATTTTATTTCCTGATCGGTCAAATGGTTCCTGAAATATGAGCTTGGATGTCTGCAGCGTGAACGTGAATATAGGTGGTGCCACCTGTCATAAAATCAAGAAAGCTATCCAGGATGTACAAGCATGCCGAATTTCAGGTGAATTAGTCAATTCACTGCAGAGATATGCGTGATTTTAACCCAAGGCAGATGAACAGATGGACACTGTGCACACATGGTTACAGGTGGCGCCACCATTTTTTGTGTCTGTTATGAAGCTATGCAAGGGCTACATTTGTATAAATTTTATTTCCTGATAGGTCAAACGGTTCCCGAGATATGAGCTTGGATGTCTGCAGCGTGAACGTGAATATAGGTGGCGCCACCTATCATAAAATCAAGAAAGCTATCCAGGATGTATACGCATGCCGAATTACAGGTGAATTAGTCCATTCACTGCAGAGATATGAGTGATTTTAACCCAAGGCAAATGAACAGATGGACACTGTGCAAACATGGTTACAGGTGGCGCCACCATTTATTGTGTATCTTCTGAAGCTATCCAAGGGCTACATTTGTATAAATTTTATTTCCTGATAGGTCAAACGGTTCCCGAGATATGAGCTTGGATGTCTGCAGCGTGAACGTGAATATAGGTGGCGTCACCTATCATAAAATCAAGAAAGCTATCCAGGATGTATAAGCATGCCGAATTTCAGGTGAATTAGTCAATTCACTGCAGAGATATGCGTGATTTTAACCCAAGGCAGATGAACAGATGGACACTGTGCAAACATGGTTAGAGGTGGCGCCACCATGTTTTGAGTATTTTATGAAGCTATCCAAGGGCTACATTTGTATAAATTTTATTTCCTGATCGGTCAAATGGTTCCCGAGATATGAGCTTGGATATCTGCAGCGTGAACGTGAATATAGGTATTGCCACCTGTCATCAAATCAAGAAAGCTATCCAGGATGTATACGCATGCCGAATTTCAGGTGAATAAGTCAATTCACTGCAGAGATATGAGTGATTTTAACACAAGGCAGATGAACAGATGGACACTGTGCACACATGGTTACAGGTGGCGCCACCATTTTTTGTGTATGTTATAAAACTATCCAAGGGCTACATTTGTATAAATTTTAATTCCTGATAGGTCAAACGGTTCCCGAGATATGAGCTTGGATGTCTGCAGCGTGAACGTGAATATAGGTGGCGCCACCTGTCATAAAATCAAGAAAGCTATCCAGGATGTATAAGCATGCCGAATTTCAGGTGAATTAGTCAATTCACTGCAGAGATATGCGTGATTTTAACCCAAGGCAGATGAACAGATGGACACTGTGCAAACATGGTTAGAGGTGGCGCCACCATGTTTTGAGTATTTTATGAAGCTATCCAAGGGCTACATTTGTATCAATTTTATTTCCTGATCGGTCAAACGGTTCCCGAGATTTGAGCTTGGATGTCTGCAGCGTGAACGTGAATATAGGTGGTGCCACCTGTCATAAAATCAAGAAAGCTATCCAGGATGTATACGCATGCCAAATTTCAGGTGAATAAGTCAATTCACTGCAGAGATATGAGTGATTTTAACACAAGGCAGATGAACAGATGGACACTGTGCAAACATGGTTACAGGTGGCGCCACCATTTTTTGTGTATGTTATAAAACTATGCAAGGGCTACATTTGTATAAATTTTATTTCCTGATCGGTCAAATGGTTCCTGAGATATGAGCTTGGATGTCTGCAGCGTGAACGTGAATATAGGTGGTGCCACCTGTCATAAAATCAAGAAAGATATCCAGGATGTACAAGCATGCAGAATTTCAGGTGAATTAATCAATTCACTGCAGAGATATGAGTGATTTTAACCCAAGGCAGATGAACAGATGGACACTGTGCAAACATGGTTAGAGGTGGCGCCACCATGTTTTGAGTATTTTATGAAGCTATCCAAGGGCTACATTTGTATCAATTTTATTTCCTGATCGGTCAAACGGTTCCCGAGATTTGAGCTTGGATGTCTGCAGCGTGAACGTGAATATAGGTGGTGCCACCTGTCATAAAATCAAGAAAGCTATCCAGGATGTATACGCATGCCAAATTTCAGGTGAATAAGTCAATTCACTGCAGAGATATGAGTGATTTTAACACAAGGCAGATGAACAGATGGACACTGTGCAAACATGGTTACAGGTGGCGCCACCATTTTTTGTGTATGTTATAAAACTATGCAAGGGCTACATTTGTATAAATTTTATTTCCTGATCGGTCAAATGGTTCCTGAGATATGAGCTTGGATGTCTGCAGCGTGAACGTGAATATAGGTGGTGCCACCTGTCATAAAATCAAGAAAGATATCCAGGATGTACAAGCATGCAGAATTTCAGGTGAATTAATCAATTCACTGCAGAGATATGAGTGATTTTAACCCAAGGCAGATGAACAGATGGACACTGTGCAAACATGGTTACAATGGGCGCCACCATTTTTTGTGTATGTTATGAAGCTATTTAAGGGCTACATTTGTATAAATTTTATTTCCTGATCGATCAAACGGTTCCTTTGATATGAACTTGGATGTCTGCAGCGTGAACGTGAATATAGGTGGCGCCACCTGTCATAAAATCAAGAAAGCTATCCAGGATGTTTAAGCATGCCGAATTTCAGGTGAATTAGTCAATTCACTGCAGAGATATGAGTGATTTTAACACAAGGCAGATGAACAGATGGACACTGTGCAAACATGGTTACAGGTGGCGCCACCATTTTTTGTGTATGTTATGAAGCTATCCAAGGGCTACATTTGTATGAATTTTATTTCCTGATCGGTCAAACGGTTCCCGAGATATGAGCTTGGATGTCTGCAGCATGAAAATGAATATAGGTGGCGCCACCTGTCATAAAATCGAGAAAGCTATCCAGGATGTATAAGCATGCCGAATTTCAGGTGAATTAGTCAATTCACTGCAGAGATATGAGTGATTTTAACACAAGGCAGATGAACAGATGGACACTGTGCAAACATGGTTACAGATGGCGCCACCATTTTTTGTGTATGTCATGAAGCTATCCAAGGGCTACATTTGCATAAATTTTATTTCCTGATCGGTCAAATGGTTCCTGAAATATGAGCTTGGATGTCTGCAGCGTGAACGTGAATATAGGTGGTGCCACCTGTCATAAAATCAAGAAAGCTATCCAGGATGTACAAGCATGCCGAATTTCAGGTGAATTAGTCAATTCACTGCAGAGATATGCGTGATTTTAACCCAAGGCAGATGAACAGATGGACACTGTGCACACAGGGTTAGAGGTGGCGCCACCATTTTTTGTGTCTGTTATGAAGCTATGCAAGGGCTACATTTGTATAAATTTTATTTCCTGATAGGTCAAACGGTTCCCGAGATATGAGCTTGGATGTCTGCAGCGTGAACGTGAATATAGGTGGCGCCACCTATCATAAAATCAATAAAGCTATCCAGGATGTATAAGCATGCGGAATTTCACGTGAATTAGTCAATTCACTGCAGAGATATGGGTGATTTAAACGCAAGGCAGATGAACAGATGGACACTGTGCAAACAGGGTTACAGGTGGCGCCACCATTTTTGTGTATGTTATAAAACCATCGAAGGGCTACATTTGTATAATTTTTATTTCCTGATCGGTCAAACGGTTCCTGAGATATGAGCTTGGATGTCATCAGCGTGAACGTGAATGTAGGTGGCGCCACCTGTCATAAAATCAAGAAAGCTATCCAGGATGTATACGCATGCCGAATTTCAGGTGAATTAGTCCATTCACTGCAGAGATATGAGTGATTTTAACACAAGGCAGATGAACAGATGGACACTGTGCAAACATGGTTACAGGTGGCGCAACCATTTTTTGTGTATGTTCTGAAGCTATTTAAGGGCTACATTTGTATAAATTTATTTCCTGATAGGTCAAACGGTTCCCGAGATATGAGCTTGGATGTCTGCAGCGTGAACGTGAATATAGATGGTGCCACCTGTCATAAAATCAAGAAAGCTATCCAGGATGTATAAGCATGCCGAATTTCAGGTGAATTAGTCAATTCACTGCAGAGATATGCGTGATTTTAACCCAAGGCAGATAAAACAGATGGACACTGTGCAAACATGGTTACAGGTGGCGCCACCATTTTTTATGTATGTTATAAAACTATGCAAGGGCTACATTTGTATAAATTTTATTTCCTGATCGGTCAAACGGTTCCTGAGATATGAGCTTGGATGTCATCAGCGTGAGCGTGAATGTAGGTGGCGCCACCTGTCATAACATCAAGAAAGCTATCAAGGATGTATACGCATGCCGAATTACAGGTGAATTAGTCAATTCACTGCAGAGATATGCGTGATTTTAACCCAAGGCAGATGAACAGATGGACACTGTGCAAACATGGTTAGAGGTGGCGCCACCATGTTTTGAGTATTTTATGAAGCTATCCAAGGGCTACATTTGTATAAATTTTATTTCCTGATCGGTCAAATGGTTTCCGAGATATGAGCTTGGATGTCTGCAGCGTGAACGTGAATATAGGTATTGCCACCTGTCATCAAATCAAGAAAGCTATCCAGGATGTATACGCATGCCGAATTTCAGGTGAATAAGTCAATTCACTGCAGAGATATGAGTGATTTTAACACAAGGCAGATGAACAGATGGACACTGTGCTCACATGGTTACAGGTGGCGCCACCATTTTTTGTGTATGTTATGAAGCTATGCAAGGGCTACATTTGTATAAATTTTATTTCCTGATCGGTCAAATGGTTCCTGAGATATGAGCTTGGATGTCTGCAGCGTGAACGTGAATATAGGTGGTGCCACCTGTCATAAAATCAAGAAAGCTATCCAGGATGTACAAGCATGCCGAATTTCAGGTGAATTGATCAATTCACTGCAGAGATATGAGTGATTTTAACCCAAGGCAGATGAACAGATGGACACTGTGCAAACATGGTTACAATGGGCGCCACCATTTTTTGTGTATGTTATGAAAATATTTAAGGGCTACATTCGTATAAATTTTATTTCCTGATCGATCAAACGGTTCCTTTGATATGAGCTTGGAAGTCTGCAGCGTGAACGTGAATATAGGTGGCGCCACCTGTCATAAAATCAAGAAAGCTATCCAGGATGTATAAGCATGCCGAATTTCAGGTGAATTAGTCAATTCACTGCAGAGATATGAGTGATTTTAACACAAGGCAGATGAACAGATGGACACTGTGCAAACATGGTTACAGGTGGCGCAACCATTTTTCGTGTATGTTCTGAAGCTATCCAAGGGCTACATTTGTATAAATTTTATTTCCTGATAGGTCAAACGGTTCCTGAGAGATGAGCTTGGATGTCTGCAGCGTGAACGTGAATATAGGTGGTGCCACCTGTCATAAAATCAAGAAAGCTATCCAGGATGTATAAGCATGCCGAATTTCAGGTGAATTAGTCAATTCACTGCAGAGATATGCGTGATTTTAACCCAAGGCAGATGAACAGATGGACACTGTGCAAACATGGTTACAGGTGGCGCCACCATTTTTTATGTATGTTATAAAACTATCCAAGGGCTACATTTGTATAAATTTTATTTCCTGATCGGTCAAACGGTTCCTGAGATATGAGCTTGGATGTCATCAGCGTGAGCGTGAATGTAGGTGGCGCCACCTGTCATAAAATCAAGAAAGCTATCCAGGATGTATACGCATGCCGAATTACAGGTGAATTAGTCAATTCACTGCAGAGATATGAGTGATTTTAACACAAGGCAGATGAACAGATGGACACTGTGCAAACATGGTTACAGGTGGCGCCACCATTTTTTGTGTATGTTATGAAGCTATCCAAGGGCTACATTTGTATGAATTTTATTTCCTGATAGGTCAAACGGTTTCCGAGATATGAGCTTGGATGTCTGCAGCATGAAAATGAATATAGGTGGCGCCACCTGTCATAAAATCGAGAAAGCTATCCAGGATGTATAAGCATGCCGAATTTCAGGTGAATTAGTCAATTCAATGCAGAGATATGAGTGATTTTAACACAAGGCAGATGAACAGATGGACACTGTGCAAACATGGTTACAGATGGCGCCACCATTTTTTGTGTATGTCATGAAGCTATCCAAGGGCTACATTTGCATAAATTTTATTTCCTGATCGGTCAAATGGTTCCTGAAATATGAGCTTGGATGTCTGCAGCGTGAACGTGAATATAGGTGGTGCCACCTGTCATAAAATCAAGAAAGCTATCCAGGATGTACAAGCATGCCGAATTTCAGGTGAATTAGTCAATTCACTGCAGAGATATGCGTGATTTTAACCCAAGGCAGATGAACAGATGGACACTGTGCACACATGGTTACAGGTGGCGCCACCATTTTTTGTGTATGTTATGAAGCTATCCAAGGGCTACATTTGTATGAATTTTATTTCCTGATCGGTCAAACGGTTCCCGAGATATGAGCTTGGATGTCTGCAGCGTGAACATGAATATAGGTGGCGCCACCTGTCATAAAATCGAGAAAGCTATCCAGGATGTATAAGCATGCCGAATTTCAGGTGAATTAGTCAATTCACTGCAGAGATATGAGTGATTTTAACACAAGGCAGATGAACAGATGGACACTGTGCAAACATGGTTACAGATGGCGCCACCATTTTTTGTGTATGTCATGAAGCTATCCAAGGGCTACATTTGCATAAATTTTATTTCCTGATCGGTCAAATGGTTCCTGAGATATGAGCTTGGATGTCTGCAGCGTGAACGTGAATATAGGTGGTGCCACCTGTCATAAAATCAAGAAAGCTATCCAGGATGTACAAGCATGCCGAATTTCAGGTGAATTAGTCAATTCACTGCAGAGATATGCGTGATTTTAACCCAAGGCAGATGAACAGATGGACACTGTGCACACATGGTTACAGGTGGCGCCACCATTTTTTGTGTCTGTTATGAAGCTATGCAAGGGCTACATTTGTATAAATTTTATTTCCTGATCGGACAAACGGTTCCCGAGATATGAGCTTGGATGTCTGCAGCGTGAACGTGAATATAGGTGGCGCCACCTATCATAAAATCAATAAAGCTATCCAGGATGTATAAGCATGCGGAATTTCACGTGAATTAGTCAATTCACTGCAGAGATATGGGTGATTTAAACGCAAGGCAGATGAACAGATGGACACTGTGCAAACAGGGTTACAGGTGGCGCCACCATTTTTTGTATATGTTATAAAGCTATCCAAGGGCTTCATTTGTATAAATTTTATTTCCTGATCGGTCAAACGGTTCCTGAGATATGAGGGTTTATGTGATGAAACAGACGCACAAATGGACACTGGGCAGACAGGAGAGGTCAGAGGTCAACGCAAATTGGTTAGGCACCAGTTCACATGTGACCCGATAATTGGTGTAAGTTTCAGAAAAATTGTGTTGTAGTTATTGAGATACTGCAGTTTTTGTATCAAATTTTCCATTATTCTGGGATGGGTATTTTGGGGTCATACAGCTTAAAGAATATGGGTAATAGAGACCTTATTTCAGGAATCCATGGAGACATTTCATGGGTCTCCTTGTGTGTCAAGAATGAAGATTCTTGGTCCAGTCTTTATGATTTGTGCCCTGTTTACAGATGTTCATATCTTTAAAGGTCTCAAAAATAGAGAAAAAATTTGTAAAAAAAACCCGAACAAATACAGGTGGCACCACCAGTCTGCAGAAACTGATGAAACACTCCATGATTAATACGTATGCCAAAAATCATGACCATCATTGATGTAGTTAATGAGATATTGAAGTTTTTGTATGAAACTTTTGGCTAATCTGGGGGTACTTTGGGGCCCATAGCTCAAAGGATATGGGTAACAGAGACCTAATTTCTGGTTTCCATGGAGACTTTTCATAGGTCTCTCAGTGTGTTGAAAATGAAGATTCTAGGTCCAGTCGTTATGATTTGTGCCACGCTAACAGATGACAGCATCCTTAAAGGTCTCAAAAATAGAGGAAAAAATCGTTAAAAAAAATTCGAACAATAAAGGTGGCGCCACCAGTCTACAGGAACTGATGGAACATCTCATGATCAATATGTATGCCAAAAATCATGACCATCAGTGATGTAGTTATTGAGATATTGAAGTTTTTGTAGGAAATTTTTTACCATTCTTTGGGGTACTTTGGGGCCCCATAGCTCAAAAGATATGGGTAACAGAGACCTAATTTCTCGTTTCCCTGGAGACTTTTCATGGACCTCTCAGTGTGTCAAGAATTAAGATTTAGGTTCAGTCTTTACGATTTGTGCCTTGTTAACAGATGAGCACAGTTTTAAAGGTCTCAAAATAGAGAAAAAAATTCGAAAAAAATCGAAAAATACAGGTGGCGCCACCAGTCTGCAGGAACTGATGGAACATCTCATGATCAAGATGAATGCCAAAAATCATGACCATCAGTCAAGTAGTTAATGAGATATTGAAGTGTTTGTATGAAATTTTTGACTTTTCTGTGGGGGTACTTTTGGGCCCCATAGCTTGAAGGATATGGGTAACAGAGACCTAATTTCTGGTTTCCATGGAGACTTTTCATAGTTCTCTCAGTGTGTCAAGAATGAAGATTTTAGGTCCAGTCGTTACTATTTGTGCAAAGTTAACAGATGACAGCATCCTTAAAGGTCTAAAAAATAGAGGAAAAAATCGTAAAAAATCGAACAATACAGGTGGCGCCACCAGTCTGCAGGACCTGATGGAACATCTCATGATCAATATGTATGCCAAAAATCATGACCATCAGTAATGTAGTTATTGAGATATTGAAGTTTTTTTTATAAAATTTTTGACTATTCTGGGGGGGTACTTTGGGGCCCCATATCTCAAAGGATATGGGTAACAGTGACCTAATTTTTGGTTTCCAAGGAGATTTTTCATGGACCTCTCAGTGTGTCAAGAATTAAGATTCTAGGTCCAGTCTTAACGATTTGTGCCTTATTAACAGATGTTCACATTTTTAAAGGTCTCAAAAATAGAGAAAAAAAATTCGAAAAAAAATCGAAAAATACAGGTGGCGCCACCAGTCTGCAGGAATTTATGGAACATCTCATGATCAATATGTATGCCAAAAATCATGACCATCAATTAAGTAGTTAATGAGATATTGAAGTTTTTGTATGAAATTTTTTACTTTTCTGGGGGGTACTTTTGGGCCCCATAGCTCGAAGGATATGTGTAACAGAGACCTAATTCTGGTTTCCAAGGAGATTGTTCATGGACCTCTCACAATCCCAAGTTACAAGGTTCTAAGTCCAGTGGTTACGATTTGTGCCCTGTTAACGGACAGACGGCCGGACGGCCGGACGGACGACGGACAAAGAGTGATCGCTATAGCTCAGATGATTTACAGTCAGCTGAGCTAAAAATAGTTTTTTAGTCAGGCTCTTCCGTCATAAGTTCTGCTCAGAAAGATAAACAGACAGCGGGCAAGGGGCAATCCCTTTGGCTCAGAAAGTCAACTGAGCTGCTCCATAATTTAATGATTAATGAAAGTATCAAGTTTCAGCATAATCAGTGACCTCAATAGTTCCTGTGAAAATGAAACAAAGAGTAAATATACAAAGAGTAAAAAAATAGAAATGCATAAGAAATGAACGAAAGACAGAGGTTTGATTGTACAACTATGGTACAACTGAACAAACTAATCAAAGTAGGTTCCAGGGCAATTCATTAACCTAGGTACGAGAAACTTAGATAAGGACTTTCATTCCTAAGTTTGAAATGTATGGAAAAAATACAAAAGAAACATAAGCAAACAAAGTTTTTAAAAAGACAATCTTTAACATGGTTTATGAGAAAAATGATTAATGTATGAATTTCTGTTTTCATTTCAATATTCCGCTAATGTGTTCGCAGCAGCCCCAACAAACCGGACCGGCCGATGTTTATTAAACTTTACATGGTAACAAGATGCATGTGTTAATGTTGCACGTATTTATCAGTTTTTTATTAAACGAATTTATTTGCTTGTTTTTAGAATTAACAAGAATGCTATAATTTCTATGCCTGAAAAATACAAAGAACTAATTTGTAAAATATGCGTTAGATGAGTAGGCTTTGCAACCACTCTATCCAGAAAGGTATATCAAAGGTGAATCAGCTTATCAACTTTAAAATCATACACTCACTACTGATAATCAGTCTAAATCGATACACTGTCTTGTTTTGAATGTTAGAATATTGCAAAATGTGTCCGTATTAGTCATGAAATTTCAAATAAATATTATGGATACATGGAGGATGAGATACAACCTTTACCCGTGTGGCTGTCAGTTAGGGGTATAATCTGTGAAATATTTAATTCCGGACTGACAAAGTGTGATCGCTATATTTCAGCATGACTGCAAATCAGCCGAGCCACAAATCAACAAAACTGTTTAAATAGTAAACAAAATTTCTTAAATAATAAGAACGGCTTAATCAACTTCTATAGTATTTAACATTTGACAGGCAATTATGACTTGATAATATAATGGCTTTTATGAATACGTTTCTTCGAACGGCAAAAAGGGTTCATCAAGGCGGAAGGTTGCCATAAATCTATTAAAATGCAGATTCCAGTAGTTGGCTGAAATTTTCGGCGTCGTCAAAAGAGACAGGACATCGTGGATGCTTATCTCCAGCGGAGGTCGCCCACGCTGCGTAAGCACTCTTTGGGGTTAGCAGATCGTGACATGAACTGCATGCAGTGGAGTGACATCTGGTGGTGTTTGCGCGAATGCGGAATAAGTTCTAACACTGGATAGGTTTATGATGACAGCGATCTCCATCAAAGACGTAGGGGAAGAAATTTCAGGGGGGAGGGGGGTGGAAGGAAAATGCCCTTAGTGTTAAAGATTAAGGTCTTTAGCCAAGATTCACACACTTGTAGCCATATTTCAGTCTAATGTAAAACATATTGTGTAAAATCTGATGTGTGATATGATATTGCAACCAATACACTACTAGAAACTCTCTTATAATTTAAATGCTGAAACTCTGCAAGTTCTTTGACTCTACTTGTAACAAATTCTTTACTTCAGAATTGTTCCAAGTTTGTAAAGTTGTGAGGTTTCAAACAAATTTCTCTCTGTTGGGTTATACACTTTCACCTTATCATCTTATATATATATATATATATATATATATATATATATATATATATATATATATATATATATATAAAACCGTATGACCAAAAAGATGATTTACATTAATCATCACATATGACCAATAGTGAACCGCATGGTCATCCGCGGTGTTGTTATCATTGATGAAAAGGGAAAAAGGGAGCTAAGAGCTGTAATTCATGTCTGAATGATTAAGAATAACCTAATTTCTCCCCAGCATTATACAGGCCTGGGGAAAGGACATTGCTCTTGCTCAAGAAACTGAAATAAGTAATGTAGCAAAAGTAACACAATAAAGTGCACCTTAATTTGTGACTCTGTTTATTGATTAACAAAGTTTCGAAGGAGAGTTTCATATGTCGGAAGGTATGCGTTTTAGAAAAATACATTTGAATAAAGTACCGTCAACATGAAAACCGTTATCACATCTGCAGGCTAAAATTGATATGATTATTCTAGATATTGCTTTCTTTTTTTATAAACATTATTATTAAGCCTCATATTCAAATAATAAGATCTATTATGATATGCAGATGTCTTCTCTATTCTCTAACAATCCCACAATGCATCATTTCCCTTGATAATTTAATGTTTAACTTCTAATGTCATGTCTTAACAAACTTTTTATAAACCCTTATTACTAAGATGGTATTGTTACACTACATGCCTTATCAATCCAACCTTTAGCCTATCGATTTTCCTTTCACTTTTGTTATATTTGATCAGTTCACCCACCGATATAAACATTTGCTTGGGTTGACGGGCAGATAACCTAAACGGCCCCTGGTAATCCAAGCAAACTTAAGTAGATCCAGCAATTTTATTACTGACCACTTTCAAGGAACACACGAGTAAAGGACATATAGGAAGAAAATGGCGGTCGTGTCTGATTGTGGCAGGTTGTTACAGTTTTCGTTGAAATTAGAATAGAATATCTGGGTGTCCTGTGTCACTTTATGTTTTTGTCAATATATATTCATATTCTGAGGAACGACACATTACGGAAATCTATCACATGAATTCATTAGGATTTAACATGCATGGCATTTAGCAATTTTATAGCAAGATTCTTTGCATTTATTCTAGTCACAAAAGGCTGGAGAAATATACATTGAACGGTACATACCTATTTTCTTGTAGTATTCCATGGTGCAATAAATCATTAAAGTCTGAAGTCTTGTGGTCAGGCTTAAAATATTTCCGCAGTTTTTATAACTTTTGTTCTATTGTAAAATCGTACATCAGTTTATAATACAGATCGCATATCGTCATTTATATGCGAGTTCATTTTATAATTATAAAAAATCTGCATTATCAGTGGGATAATGACGCATGATCTTGCATGTCAGCAATTAGACAATGACTAAGATAAAACAAAATATTTCACAATATGTTGATTCTTTTTAATATAGTAATATTTGGTCAAGGATAGTAAGCATGCCAGATAGCTCCAAATACATATAAGAAAACATGTTTTGTTTGTTTAATCAAAGTAACAAAAAGTGTATGTTTATACAATCATTTAAAGAAACATTAGCTTGGGAACGATAGTGATTACGCAAAGCCGTGACCTTGAATGTTTGAGATATTTTTTATACATCCCGGGGGAGCCTAAAATGCCAATACCTCGACATATGTTTTTGTTTTATTTAGGAAGGAACACAGCACATATTTAAACTTTTAATATTAAGCATTACCGAGCACTGTTTGTCATTTTATGTTGTAAAAACAATATCACTACATAGTCTTTAAAAACTTTTCTCCATCATCTTATATCAGTAAAACCTTTATTTTAATATTTTGCCAATGCTCAATACATATGCATAATCAAATGGATTCTGTATATTTTTTTGACTGCGTTCTTATTTATGCGATCAGTGATCAATTTATGGTGATCAATTGTTTGCTGAAAAATTAAACATTCCTGATTTGTACTACGATTTCATCACGGAAACGGCTCTGGGTCTAACATCCACAGTCAGCGTAATGGCAAGCAAACTGCTATCCCGGCAAAGAGAAAAATATAATTGACCTTGGACATGAACTAAGATATAGTTACTGCTACGGTGCTTTAAGTCTAAAGAATGCAACATTTCTCCTAACAAGAGCTCCTTGATATCAACATGCAGCCCCTGTATTTTCAATGAGAAAATAGTAAACAGTTCTGAGCAAAACCACTTACCTTAAAATGGTAAGGTTTCACGTATTTTCTCTTTTCATATACAAAAATTTAACGTTTACCTGTTTATATTCATATCCTGTTTATGGGAGGTGCCTCTGAACTTTTTTTAAATTTCCACTCGATCACGTCCTATGTTAACATATGAATATGTTACAACGCTACAACAACCTATCTGTTTTTAGACAGCATATGACCTATTTTCCCCTGGAAATGATTGACAGAGTACAAGTGCTAAATGTATGGCGCTAGTCTAACGAAAGGCTTTAGGAGAGGTTATATGATTCAAGATGGCGTCTTTGATAGACTATGGTGAGTTACAATGTTTCTTTATGCTAGAATGGGGCATCTGATTATGTAAATATATATATATATATATATATATATATATATATATATATATATATATTATAAAATTATTTTTCGCTTAACTTAAACCAATATTAGTAATGAATGTACAACCGACATATGTGACCTATGACACTAATTTAGCAGTATTCAGTCATTTTTTCCTTTTGACTTAGGATTGCTGGAACCGTCTGTGTATTTTTAAGCAAATCGAAATTTCAAGTCTCCAAATTATCGTGACAATGGCGCAAAACCTGTGCCCTAGAGGAAGAGGTTACCTTAAACTTTTTTTTCTGTCCGGCATAAAAATGTTTACATATATATTTCTTTTCCTATCTAAACATTTCTTGTTCTTTAAGGGAATCAGTATAACAACATTAAATCAAAGACAGCTAGTCAGATGTCAAATAAGGGACAGTAAACCTATGGTCTGTCTTTTTCTCTATCAACTACAAGTACTGTTTGGATGTTCGGGTATATTGTTCTCTCAACAATCTGGATCTAGATATTCTCAGATTCACGTACAGTTTAAATCGATAAATTTGAATGCTCGCCCTAATTAAGAATTTTCGAATTTTTAAGTCACCGTAACGCGAGCTTTAATTGGCTGCTGTCAATATATGACTACTATTTGTAGGAATCGAGGTGGAAGTGACAACCTACTATCACCCCGTTGACCTAAGTCCACACTACGGATCTTTTGAAGACATGGAAGGGCACATATAACTAATTATTAATGCACTTATCGTTGAAACTCTCCTGTTCCAGTTTTATTCACCGTTTTGCTGGCTTAACACTATATAATGAATGAAACTCCAGCAAATCCTCCTTTTTTTTGTCTGGATAGGTGTTTTGTAACCCACCTCCGAGACTAGATGGTATATTAAAGATAGCGATTTCGCTCTTCGATAAACATTCCATGTTCGTGCGGGATGGAATCGTAAACATGTTCATAAGGTAAATACTACTACTTTGATGTAAAGCAAATGTTCATATACTATTTACTTAGTTCATTAAATATAAATTTGATGTTTAAGTTATTTATTAAACAAATAAAGTAATGAAGAAGTGGGTTAAATGTATCAACATATAAGATCCCTATTAATTTACCAATTTTTGTGAGGCTTTTTATGTACAGTTTGTCTACTTTTAGTTAATTTCTTTTTTTTCAGTGATTTGAAATATAAGCATTTTCACAATTTTGCGCTTCATTGTTTGTATTAATAGTAAGTTGTATTATTTCTCATTATTATCAATTAATAAAAAATCACCTATACATTCTTCACTAAAATGTTAAGTGTGCGGATGATATCTTAAGCAGAACTATTGTCAACAAATAAATTTGTACATATATATATATATATATATATATATATATACCTATATATCAAGATAAATATGCATTTTTTATTTAAATGCAGAACTGAAAACATTTAAAGGATGCCATACCATAAAAATAAAAAAGTATTTACAGCCATACCCACAAGATCCCTATGTTAAATGCCACAGTTGGATTGTGTTTCATTTTTCTTTCTGTACAAGCAACAACAGAGTTATAGTTATTTATGCTGTTAGTTAATATGTTTAGTTAGAAAACATATTACACCATTATGACTCACAATGTTTACCATGAAGACATGACTATAAATATAGGAGGAAATACTTTCCTGAGACCACAACCTATTTCGCTGGAAGTAGATAAGTTCATCACTGATAAAATTATTTTTTTGATATGTTATACCTTGCTATGGGTTGGGGTTGGACCCCATGAAACCCCTCCATGTCGCAGGTCTATTATACTTGTTTTCGCAGACACTAGAGAGAAATACGAGCATGAATAAGAAAAGCAACTGAACGCCCTTAGTCAAGGGAAACCTCCAACTATGTCTTCAAATTTTGTGTTGTCATATGTTACTACCTGCAGTATAAATCGTATCTGACAATATGTATTTTGAAAATTCACAATGATTTTTCCATGGAAGTTTGTAGAATAATGCCACAACACTAATTTATCTCTCTATCATTTACAGATGCAATTGATAGGGGTCTAGAACTTATAAGAAAGCTTAATACTGCTACTTCTGTATCTTAGAGTTACTCCTTTTTGTAATGTCTTATTTCCTTTTTTGCTATTTGCATTTTGGCCGCATTGTTAAAGTCTTGATTCTGATGACTTTCAGCGTTGTTTATCAGGTCAGGTTATCGCAGATTCTTCACTGATATTACGTTATCTTCTGTACTTTTATGTTCACTTTTTTATATTTTAAACTTATTTTTATCTTTATCCACCGTATCTCCATTGCTTGTTGGTGGCATTATTTGGAGGTAGAATATCCTTACACTGCCATCAGAATGTCTATAATTCAGCTTTTTATATGTAGCTAAAAGTTAAACGTCTTAAGGGCAGGTTACAGAAATACAAAAGAAGATTAATTATTGTTCATTGTCGTTAAGGCGTTTCATAATAATAAAACTTTATAAACATGTCCAAATAATATACAGATATTCTACTTTATGTTGGAAAAGCGTATTCAAGGCGTCCTTTCAATTCAGAAAGGAAATATTTAAGTTATATGGATACTTTGTGTTTAATACTTCCGGTTTCTGTCAACAAACCTCTGATTTTTTTTTCTTTTGGATGAAAGACACCTCATGCATTGATGTTTAATCAGATGTATCTGAATTTTTAAGCTTCATATTTGACGATATGGTGAACGTATCGATGAATTGTTTTTATAGTTGCAAAACAGAGGTGTCACTCACTGATCCTATCATGACAGAAAATGTTTCATCGACACACCTGTCATATTCCCTCGTCCTCCAGTCAAAGCGAACGATATCTTGACTTTAAAGCAAAGCTGAAAAACAGAGCAAATACACAAAAATGTGTTTATGGGAAAAAGATCTCACATAACCATTTCCTACAGCAATATAAGAACACTGAGGAATCTATGTTAATTAAAGGTTCATTTCATAATAAAGATATATATCTACCGATAAAGAAGAGTTCAGGTTTAGGCATTCGGAGAATTTGTCTGAGCTCTAGAGATGAAATTTGTCCCTATTATCCTCAATAAACACCAGGTTTTCATGGCTAAAATCTTTAAAGGCTGTCATAAATAATGTTATTGCTAAACATGTTGAACTATACTAATTTTCATCTCATACGAAATAATTTTTTTTCTAATTTCTCCCATAAAATCAGATTATTTTATCATTTAAATTTGAAATTTATTTACCTTATTAAATTGACATATACTGAAGGCTATGGTGATTAAATGAAGCAATATATCTTAAATTTTCCAAATATGAGATGCATAATCGAGAGATTGTTACGGAAAATATAAAGACACTGTATTATCTTGATCACGAAATTGTATCGCTATTCAACCGTAATAAAAAATCTAGTGAGGGAGAAGGTAACCCCCCTCACCGTCGTCCCATCCCCCCCCCCCCCCCAGCATCCTAAAAAAGGTAAGGGGAACCTATTTATCTAGTCCCTCTGAAACAAGGAACATGTTTCATTCACCATCAAAATGGAGGAAAAACGCCTTACTCACAAAAAGCTTTCAAATATTTATGAATATAGTTAGTACATTGACAAGTGATGAACAGGGCTGATACATTACTTTCCTTTAACCTATTATTAAAATTTGAATACAGCTTAAAACCAAAATTAAGTTGATATTGTCATATAACTGGCACATTTGTTTGTTAAGCTAACAAAAAAAATAACATTATAAAACTATTTTCTTTTTTTTTTTCTTTCTTGCAGTCAATGTTCTTGGTCACCGATCAGTCAGAGCAGTACTGCAGTTTGGAATAAGGAAGATGCTTTTCCTCCTTGCTGTTTTGTCAACATGTGCTTACAGCGTTCTCTATTTCAAAGCCCAAAATGGACCGGCACGAAATAAGAATGACTACAACAATAAATACCAACCGCGTTCAGGTTAATACACAAAATCGATCGCTGTGTGCATGGGCATTTGTTTCCGTGGAACACGCCTTAACGCTCGTAGGGAACACATGGCACGAGCAGAAATGTTTGCTACTTTTTTACCTTCTTTCTGCACTACAATAGGCAGGGGGTACAGCTATCAGTTTTACATAGCGTTCGATTTTGATGATCCGGTCCTGTCCACCATGAAAGGTTACCGTCTGTTTAACGAGGCGTTTACTGATGTGATTCAGAAGAACTGCGCTAATCCAAGGAACATAAGCCTACAAATGGTGAAGTTGCCTCATTCGGGGAAACCTGCTTGGGCACAGAACGATGCCTGTATGGAGGCTTACATTGATGGCGCCGATTATTTATATCGAGTGAATGATGACACGATATTACCGTCATCTGGATGGACAGAGAGCTTTATTCATAAACTCAGGACTTATTCCCCAACAAATGTCGGCGTGGTTGGACCCACTCACACGTATGGAAATACAGCAATTTTAACGTATGACTTTACTCACCGAACTCATATAGAAATATTTGGCGTGCACTATCCCCGAATCTACAGAGAGTGGTTTGCAGATGGTTGGATCACACGTATATATCAGCCACACCGTGCCACAAAGTTACGATATGTGACTGTGAAACACACTGGAAAATATGGAACGCGGTACAGGCTATACAGGCAATTTTGGGCGAGGATCAAAAGTGTGGAGCAAAAATCGGCAGCACTAATACAAAGGTCGGTAATATATATATATATATATATATATATATATATATATATATATATATATATATATATATATATATATACTTATCTATGTGTATTTGTACACTTTTATAGGAACCAGCGAGGTGACTTCATTTCGGATGGATTCAGTTTTGGTTTCCATACTGACCACCATTTTCATAAAAGCTTTACACACCCCGATGCAAAAATTCCTTCTTATTAAAAATGTATAAGAACAAAAGGTAAATATGTGTTGTGCCGAGGAGTTTATAAATGTTATTCCAGTTAGCAAACAACAACGTGGCTAAAAACGCAAGGGGCGCCTAAAAGAGTCTTGATTATGTATGGGTGGATACAGCGTGCTGGTTCTTTCAACCAGTTTGTTAAAATCTCCGCGACCTTTACGCGTTTGTTAAATGTTTCTTTGCGTTACTTAAGGCCTATAAGGCCGCTAATATTCACACACTTGAAACAAAATCAGATATAAAAATTGTACCTCTGTCAGGTGGCGAGGTACTATATATTTTCCTTGAATGGTCATCTGGTTGGTTTGTCTGTTAGTATATTTACTCAAAGGTAATGGGCTAGTTTCCATGAAATAAGTGCATGGTTAAGGTGACCCACAATGGAAGATCTATTAAATCTAAGAGGTTAGCTGATTCATCATAATATGGATTGAATAGAATAATATTTTCTTTAACATTATAGGATTTTTCTATCCCAGAGGATGGCCACTGCTTTTTGCTGGGGTGCCTTGTTCTATGGATTGTTATGTTTAGCAAAAATGTACTGTCGGCAAACTTTGCCAACATTTTCTATGTACCAGGGAGCCTAGAATCCAACATCTATATCTGCTACATCTAACCTGGCGATGCTAAATTTAGCTGCCGGGTCGGATCACAAATGTCAAAACCTGTTGTATTAGTGTCCAGAAATTGACAAAGATAAATTTCTATGTATATAAATAGAGAGAAAGAGACAGAGAGAGAGATTTTTTTATTTCATTTTTCCAAGTTTCCTTATTTTTTTCATAGATTCATAAGATTCTTTCCTCTCACTCAAATCTTTTATAATCGATTGGCCTAGGATCTGGAATCCCAACGTGTTTGTTCGGTTGCCATATGTTTGATTGTGCCCATCCAAGGTAGCAGGATTGCCTGGCCTTGCCTTTGGGATGTTTGTTTCATTGGGCTAACAAACGGAAAACCCCAGCAAAAACGACTCTCATGTTAGTTTAGATGTTATACATCATCCTGTGACTAAATGACTATATAGTCTGAGGTCAGTTTGTATTTCATTGATGACAGTATGTCACTCATTAATACACGTTACTGACGAGTGGTACAATGCACGCTGGTAATGTACCATAGACATAAGAATACCACCCATCTCTTGTGTATCAAATTGCGATTCCAATCAAAATATTTTCACACCAGATATTTAGACAAAATTTCATAATGAATGAAAACAAAGAAACTAAAATAAGGTCTGGCTGCCGGACAATAATGGTCTCCACTTTTGCCGTTAAAGGGACCTACATATTTTTGTGGTTTTGTAAGCTTTTAAATGTGGTCTCTTTGAGCTTTGTGGCCTATCATGCGGTCATGGCATAAAAAACAATATATTTAAACAAATATACATTTCTAACATATTTTCCTATCAAACTGCCAAATGTAGACCAGATTGGTTAAACCAGTTCGTTACAATCATTGCAGACATCTGTAAATTGGGCAGTTTCTCTCTATCTAAAAAGTATGCGCATGTTGACCACGGTTCTGCTACTGTCTGACAATCAATCTATTGTGCCTCTGTCTTGTAACCAGCTCCATGCATTTATTACTATGCCTGTTGTGCTACATGGCCATAGCTACTTTGTTAATGTTGATTTATGTTAATCTAGGTTTCTTTATATAAAAATATTAAGCAGAACATATATGAATATGACAGGACCTTATACTTTGTCCAAATATTTATGGGCATTTGCAGTTGTCCTTTCACAGATTCTAGCTTCCATTTTAATTTGCGTCAATTACATATATCCTTATCTTGGCACATATATGTACGATTCACCATGATAAGATTCTTTTCCCCTGGTTTCCTCAATTGTGCCATCAACATTTTGCATTAGGAATTTGCTCAGGAGACGTGAATTCAATTAATATTGTTACGAAGATATATTGCTCCATGGAAAACATCGGGCCGATCCTTGATTCGAACCCATGTTGGTGGCGCACAAATCCGGCGTACCAACCGCTTCGCTAGCAAAGCAAGCTTCGGTAGCGAGACGGTTCGGTCCGCTTTTATGTCACCCCGTAAGACACCCCCTCTTAAGAGCGTTCTGCTATCAGAACAAGACTAATTATCCCAGGAGTCACACTTTGGTGAGCCTATTCCATGGGCCCCAAAGTTAACAGTTACATTAGATGAGCCCCCATTTTGTTACGAAGACATATTGCTCAAGGGGAAAACATCGGGCCGATCCCGGATTCGAACCAATGTTGGTGGCGAACAAGTCCGGCGTACCAACCGCTTCGCTATCAAAGCAAGCTTAACTAGCGAGACAGTTCGGTCCGCATTTATGTCACCCCGTAACAATATACTTTTCTTGTTTGTGTCGGTGTATAAAATCGAACATTTAGAAATGTCATCACACAAAAGTATAAACAGAATATTCCTATATCCTTCGAGAATACAGTTTAGCACCGCCGAAGTAAAGAATCTTTTTGTTAATAACAGATATAAAAGATTTCTCAGGAATAGCTCTAGCTGTCTGAAAAGCAAAATTGCCGACATATCGATCATGAGATCAATAAGCAAACATTTACATCGCTGGCTCCACCTATGTCAAACTACTTTCACCATTCAAAAATGATGCTCCAAAGTCAGAAGATATACACAATTTATCCCCAATGTCATGATTAATTAAAGCCTTGAGGTCCTAAGGTAGGTACTGTTTGTCTGCTTGTGTGTCTTTCTTTCTGTTATTATCAATTCTGCACATTTTCTTAAGTCCCTGAGGTTTTGCTGATTCAAAAGATTCCAAAAAGAAGATTTGTCCTATAAAATTTAAGATCCATCATACATCATACATAGCAACAATAGTGGCAACCTGCGATCTTAGCCTTCATATTTCATATTTGATATGATGTTGGGGCTCTGTGCTATAAAGTTTGAAACTTACTGCCAGTCAGCTCTCTTGGATTTTTTTTAGAGTACGATACTTCATTTTGTATGATGCATTATCTTGAGATTAAGAATCTTAAGCATAAACATTTGCCTTTAAAGTTTATCTTTTTCGATCTCTTCAAAAGAATGTGTGCTATCAAAATTTATATCAGGAATCAAAATGATGGCAACCATCCAGTTACATCAGATTCGTTTGTCAATCATGTCAATTCTTTTTTTAGGAAAGAAAAACCCATCTCTTGTGTATCAAATTGCTATTCAAATCAAAATATTTTCACACCAGATATTTAGACAAATTTCCATAATGAATGAAAACAAAGAAACTAAATTAAGGTCTGGCTGCCAGACAATAATAACGGCTTATGTCTGCCGTTCAGGATTATCCCATTTTCTATTTTATACTAAGGCCATTTCGACATATAGTTTCGAAATTATATATTCATATTTACATAACAGTTAATATCATTATAAAGATTTGCTCAATCCCATCACAGCAGTTTAACAGTAATTATAAAGAAGCCCTTCCTGAGGCGAATAGCAATATTTAGAAGTAAAAAATGCAATATATTTAACCGCCGAGACGATTTAGAAATGAGGGAATTCAGTAGGCACTACAGTGACCGTCTATAAAATAAAGAGTTAAATATTCCTGTCCTTCTATAAATATAAACATAATAACAACAGTTGTGAACCATAACGACTGCCACATTAATCTTGAGAGTTCATTACCCATGGTTCACGAGTAAATATTTAAAAACCTGTAAAAACTCAATCGATGGGCACCTGACAAGCACTTTATAATATCTGTACATAAATTGTTACAGATGTCTTCTTTATTGTGTGCAGCAGTCTTACATGTGTTTGTGTAGCGCTAGGATTGTCCATTGCCATGGGAGACGCGCGAGCCGGGCCGGCCTTCGTGTGGGGTCTGACGTGTAGAAACACAGGCTCATGCTAATCTGGAACTTTCTTGGCTGGTCGCGCTCAATGAGCGCGTGTCATGTGTTGTTCTTTGGGAGTGTGTATTATGTAATGTTTGGTTTTTTCGATTTTTCGTGAAATACAAGTTTCCAGAATTTTCGGATGAAAAGTTATAAATAGGGGCTGTGTTTTAGAGCCAGGAGGGGGAGGAGAGAGAAATATTCTAGCGGACATAGAAGAATGTGAGTCAGTTTTGGACCTATCCGATAACTGTAGTAGTGTCAGGGATTCTACGAACTCTATGCAGATTTATTGCGGCTTGTCTCCAGTTGCTTCGGGATTATTACAGGAACTTCACTTTTGGATTACAATAGATTGATTTTGTGATTGAATTGGACTTTAATTCTCAGAGAAGATTTATGTAAACTGTTCATCTGGATTATACGTTTTAAAGGACATGTTGTTGCTGTGACAGTGGGTGTATCCAGGTACTGTACACTTTATTTATTATACTGTGTAATTGTATTGATTGCTGTTGTACTGTTGTTATACTGTGTAATTGTATTGATTTAGTGTATTGTAATGTTAAGGTTGTTTTAAAAATAAATTTAACTCATTTGTTAACAGAAAACCACTGACTTCTTTATTCATTCCCCTAGACATTTCATGCTGCCTAGTGTTACAAAATATGATTTTTATTTATATCCGTAACAAGGTTTATACTTGTCACGACTACGTGATCTGTTGTTATTAGGTTCCGTAACAATATATATATATATATATATATATATATATATATATATATATATATATAGTTTCTTCAGTGTGTCGAAGTTCTATGAGGGTCCCTTCGACTTTGACACATCGAGGTTTCACTGTATATATGTATATATATATATATATATATATATATATATATATATATATATATATAACACTGGAGAAACTCAACACTGTAAATTCACAACAGTCTGTTCACGGGATGCGACCCGATCATCAGGTGAATGTGGTTAGAATGAAGCTAACGGCGTGGTTTGAAAAACCGAGACTTTATGAGATTACGAGATTATGCTTTGTGCGTATCGGGGAAGCATGTGAAAGACTGACACTGATCCTATTGTCCTCGGGGGCACATTAGGATTGGTCATGGTACAAGTGCGATACTGGAACATAACAGTGCAAAGCGGTTTGTTGTTTATTTAATGTATATATGTAATACAAATTAATTTTACCGGGATGTCCAATTAACATAGTAGTTGATATTTAATAGGGTCCTGGGTACAGTAAACATCTCAGTAGTATACACATATGATATAAAATACACATATGGTATAAAATACACATAAATATATATGTACATTGTCATCATATTTGGGAAAACGGACGCCAGAGTGCTAATTGGCTGACCACAGCATTTCTATATATTACATAGAATGGATTAAACTCTTGTTTGATGTTTTGTTTCAAATTAGTATTGAAGCGCAGAGCGTGTTGCACTCTTTAGATGATGAGGCATTTAATAATTACCTTTTTTCCAAACTAAGGGGATGACACTGCAGAAATCCCGCGGATTGCCCTATACCGACAAACTGGCCTGACATAGTCAGTGGTATACCAGGCGACAGTCACCACCGAAGATAAAAAACAAACCAGACATACGCCGGCTGATATAGGACTCTTTTAATACTCAATTCAATGAAAATAATACCTTATTAAGAAAGCAGCCAGTAAACTAAGCACATAACTCAGTAAATGAATCTGGAAATTCAAAGAGAGCAACGTGCTCCATAATATAACATGGACAATCATGAAACAAACAAAACCATACTCCCTGGCAACAAACAGATGTACTTGCCCGAACTTGCAACTCAAAACAATCAAAATGAACTTTTGACGCCATGCGGGCAAGCAAATATATTCCTGCTACGGCAACATACATACAAAAAGCGCTATATTCATGTCATGTTACCATATACGCAAGCCTAAACCACGCACCACTAGTTGTAAATACTTTAAGATAAACTAGATTTAAAAGTGGATGCAAGTCAAACCGATTGAGTCCGATTGTAAAACAATTATCTGACAGACATTGCAGCCAACGATTCAAAACTGTAAATCATATCTTTGATAACCTGATTGCCATTTCGTTTATAATAAGATAAAGACAGGGATATTGTCTGCTCGACTCTTTAGTATAGAGGTAGCCATCTGTGTTTTAGCTGGTTGTATTTTTTTATATACTGCCATAAGTGTGGCTGATACGTTGAAAAATGTAGACTGATTTCTCATATCTAAAATAATTATGTTTCTTAAACAAGATGCAAGGTAAGTATGTTTTACCTTTAATCCTCTACCTACACTATATTTCTTTCAATTAAAATATAACTAATAAATTTTCATAGCAAAACAAAAAAAAAGGTTGGCATGAGGGGATGAAACAGACTATAGTAAAGAAACACGTATCTGATCTGAGAAATGTTTACTGTTGAATAAAAACACAAATTATCGAAGGCGAATCCATTTAGTTTGCACTTGGAGCTTGAAGGGTTCATGCTTTTCATTCGTGTCTTTTTTGTTATTTTTCTCAGGCTTTAGAATATAAAAATAACATAATATACCAATATGTATTTGTATAATTGTTTGTTTGTTTGTTTTTTGGTTTTTTTTTTGTTCCATCTGTTGAGTTGTTCGTCTAGCTTTTCAATCAACAACTAATTAAAACCATGTACATTTAATTATAAAAATATAGATTTTCAAGATCAGTAAATTTAGAATTTAGCTATTAAATTAATTGAGGAATTGTATGAACAATGTACAATGGGGATAAACTGTACTCTTTCATTTTTATTTCAGATATATCGAGTATCAGAAGTCAAACCGGTCAAGAGTAGCCCCTGATGGGAAGAGGGTGGTCAGTATGTCACTGTACGGGAACAACAGAACGTATACGTACGGCGCCATAAGAAACGCCCAGCTACTTCCGGTTATGTACCCCGGATGGACGCTCAGGGTTTATGTTGGCGCTTCCAATAGTCCTTTAGCAGTGCCACCTAGGATCACCCTACTGCTGGTGCGGTTAAATGCGGACGTAAGAGAAATAAACCCATCAACCATCGGTATCCCACCTCGCATGTGGCGCCTCCTGGTAGCCGATGATCTCAGCATCGACTATTTCGTGATCCGCGACGCAGATGCCAGACTGTCGGAAAGGGCCTATAATATAATCACCAGACTTGTTGAACGGGATAAACCGTTCTTGTGTGTCCTGATGATGTGACCCATTGCAACTGTCCCGTACCTCGGGGATTGTGAGGTGAGAAACCTGCATGGTTCCAAGTATCTCATCTAAGCAAATCCATACTCACTTTACTCGAAAAATCAAAACTAACAGAAAGATATTTTATTTGGAAAACATTTGGATACAGAAACACTACTGACCAGGAAGATGTGATACAGTGTGATGGCAATCTCTCCAAGAATACCCCTGAAACACTTGCCTATATTGGGAGGCTACATGATGAGTTCGGAGAGTTTAAAAGAACGCTAAATAGATGTGAATCATAACGAAACGGACAGCCATGATATTCTAAACATATTCTCTTGAGCAGATAGAAGCATTGCTTGTATATTAAATCTTTCTATTAACTCCTTTTCAGTACACTAGTATATTGTCAACATTTTTATAACTGATCCGATAAGAATACTCGTGAGATTCCCATCTCCATTTATGAATGAGGATTATATATAAAGTATTTAATGTAAGTATGTTATATATATGATTTATTCTGTTATAGAAATGATATCAACATATTCTTCAATATATCAATATATATTATTTTGATGATCTATCCAACCCGTATGGGATGTGTTTATTTATTTTGTTTAGTTCACCAATGTGCTGGGTTAAAACGGAACTTTCTCGCTCATGTTTGGTATTATTAGAAAGTACACAAAAATGCTAAAGATTGGTAGGCCTGTAGGCCACATGGCGTGGTCAGAAATGACGAAAATATTTGCATCTCCATAAGGCCTTTAATGCGTTTAGCAAACTAGGATGTAAAAACACTCTGGCGCCAATAATCTGGTCGTAATGACAGAGGGTCGATATGACGCTTGGATCCGACACAAAAGACTCCGAGAATAGTGAGAAACTTTGGAGAGAGTATTTAGTAAGTGCCAACGCTCTTTTTGACCACGTCCAAATCTTCAAATTGTAGCAGTACAGAGTAACGCTAGTTCTTTTAAATTACAGGAAAACCGTTATATAAAATAACGGGGAAAACCGAGTCATATCGCTCTTTCGTTAAAATATAAATATAGTTTTTTGAATATTTAAAGGTAAAGGGATATTTCACAAATAGTTCCCGTCATTTTTTTAATTTTTCTTTTTTGGGTCATTTTCTGTCATTTTTCATTGTCACAGAGTTCATATGACAAAGAGAAATGACTAAGGCAACTTAGTAAAATATATTGAGTGACATTTAAAGGGCAGCTTTACAATATTATTCAACTTCATATCAGAATGACATCGCATCAGATCGCACTGAACACTATTTGACAATAACACAATTAAGTTTTTTTAAATATTATTTTTATATTATATCCAAATTACTATAATATCATTTTATTTTCCCTTTCGTTACAGCTGTATTCAAGTGAACTTATTTCCAAAGTTCCCATCAGTTTAACCAAGTAATCAGAAAACTTATTCGGGTCGTCTGTTCTTCGTGATTAATGTGTGTATCACACTGGATGTCCGTGAAGGTCCGTGCTTGCTATCAAACTGTTTTGGCGCACGGGCACTCGGTGTGGAATCGCAGACGTGTAGAGAGCGTGCAATCACTTGTATAAGATTTAGAGTTCCTAGAGTGCTACAGTTTTTACCGTACACTACTTAGGTTAATTTCAGAATGAAAGAATTTGGTATTTGATATACATGTTGTGAACTATGCTCTCTTTTCAGATTTACCAGTAAAATTAAATATTTTATAAACGTTAGGTATCACATACACTTTACAAAATTGTGAACTGAAGAGAGAGAGAGAGAGATTACATAAAAGTAATGTATAAATAAACAAATATTCAAAATGCTATTTATTGTTTTTATTATGTCTGGAGACTTTTGTTAAAGATTTGACACAACAGCCACCTGTGACACAAGGAGTAATACACATAAATAACACAAGATATCGAAGCTAAATGTTATACATTCATAAAATATGAGATTATATTATTCAAGGTGAGAAACTAGGTTGATTATCCAGTTTTGTTACTACAATGACAGTTTGTTATATATATTTTTATTGTTTAGGCTTATATTATGTTACAGAAGTAACAGTTTATCTGAAGGCATTTTTCTTTATATGGATTTATGGCTGCATTTATTTATGACTGTATGGCTGCATAGCTGAAAAATTCTACATGACTATCTTTTGCAAGTCTTTATTACAACGAGCAAAATATGAGACACACGTGATAAACCTAGCAAAAATACATGAGTTTGTGCCTGCAACATAAATATAACGAATTTTTATGTCCACATGCTCAAAATAAAATTATTATTTTATATATGATTTGACTTTTACATTAAAAACATTATTCATATAAGCCTAATATTTAAATAGTAAGGTAAATTATGATGGGCCGATACCTGTATTCTGTAAACCATTCTACAATGGATCATTCTCTTGATAAATTAATTTTTAACAATTTCTACGATGGAACATTACTCTTGACAAGATGTGTGACATTTTCTTCAATGAATCATTTCTCTTGAGAAGTTAATGTTTAACGTCCAATGTCATACATTAACACTAATGTTATATATCATCAGTACCAGGAAGGTATCATTAAACATATCCCTCTTTCATTCAACCTTTGGCCCTTTCGTTTTACCTTTAACTTTTATAATATTTGATCAGTTCACGCGCCGATATGAACGATAGTTTCTGTAAACAGGCAGATAACCTAAATGACCCCTAGAAATACCAACAACCTTAACAGTAAATCTATGATTGACCATATCTTTTTTAAAAAAATACACGATGATAGGATAATATATAAGAATAAGATGGCGAATGTGTTGATTGCGGGTTGATCATGGTATACTTTTACAATTGTTGTTAGTATCAAAATGGAATTTCTTGGTGTCGTGTGTCAGCATATATTTAAGTCAATATGTATTATTCACATCTAAGGAACGACGCAGTCAAATAGTCTATCGGATGGATTTAATAGAATTTAACATGCATGGCACGCTTTGGGAAAGGCAAGATTTATCCTGGTCCCTAAAAGCTGAAGAATATTAAATTGAACGATACATAACTGTTTTCAAAGGTTTTGTATTTTCTAATATTTAATTCTATGCCATGCACCCATAAATCTTTAACGTTTGAGGGCTTAAGATCAACCCACCAAATTTCAGACTGTATCCGTAGACTTTATATCTGTGTTGATAGGTGTATATATAAGTTAAAGTATAATACAAAACAAATACTATTGTAGATTGCGGTATTCCACAACTGCTACATAAACAAAACCAAAGAATATCAAACTTGAAAGTTTGTTCCCAAAATCATATATTTGACAAATTAAATGCGAGCGACATTAATAATATATTACAAGTACATAATCTTGTTCTACAGGAAAATAAAATGAGTGAAAATTGTCCCCTTCAGTCGGTTATATATACTGCATTGGCTTTAAGTCTCTAGGGTTTAATTGAACAGTAGAAATATGTGCATTAGCATAAGAGAAGCCTGTAACCCTTAACCCTCGCATAGATGCCTTTATTATGGTAATATTTTTGTCAAGCGAAGTCAACTTGCATAATGGTACCAAATATCTTACAAAACATATCTTGTATGTTTTATCCTATGTTTTAAAGAGACGTTAGCTTGGAAATAAGTATTGTTATACATAGCCATGACCTTGATTAATTTTATTTTACTGTGCGAGCCAACCCAAAAATCATACACCTCGACAGATGATTTTATTTTGTAATGTAAGTAATATCACATTTTCCAAAAGAAAAATGTTATGGATCTTGGACATGGACAATTTAAAGCAAAGATTTAGTTACTGATGTGGTGCTTGGAGATTAAAAACAGCAAGGGCTCCTAGCTATCGATATTCAACCCTGCTTTTCAATTAGAAAATAAAAACGTTTCAGGTCAAAAGCATTTATCTGAAAAAGTTAATGTTTACATAACTTGTCTTTTAAAATACAATGTTGCCTGTTTGTATTCATATCAAGCTCAGGGAATGTGAATCTGAAATTTATTGTTGCTTTTTTACCAGTGGATCACGTGTTATCTTTATCCGGGATATGTTTTAATAGTACAAAAAGCTCTGTTGGTTCATGAAAGCTGATCACTTATTTTACCTTTTGGAATCGGGTGAACAAGTACAAGTGCCAAATGTATGGCGTTGGTTCACTATAAAGGCATGAGGGGAGGTTTATGAAGCAAGATGGCGTCTATGATATTCCATGGTAGGTTGAATTGTTTCTTTATGCTAGAATGGAAGGACTCGCCCCCCCCCCCCCCTTGTCTCTGTTTCTGTCTCTCTGTCGCTCTCTCTCTCTCTCTCTCTCTCTCTCTCTCGGTTTATATATATATATATAAACATATATAATCATAGTCCCTTTTGCTTCACCTGAACTAGCATTAGGGCCTTGAGCAGCTGTTGTGGTGTTTACTCATTATCTCCTCTTTTGGCCGTGAAATATTGGAACAGTGGGTGAATTGTATTTTTTTTTCATTTCTGTCCATATATATTCCTCCTTAGAAATAGCTTGTTCTCTAAGGGAAACAATATTATCAAATAAATCAAAGACAGCTAGTCAGATGTCTTGGCCGTTCCTACAAATTCTTTTGCCGCCCACTTTCAACCTTGTAAACGGCAGGTTTTCTCCTTTGTTTTTCTTCTTTTTATTTACAATTCATCACAACGCTTAGTTAAGCTCTAACATTAAGATTTTACTTTTTTTTCTAAATTTCGGCGGCCCTACGCGTGAAAAATCCTATTATCTGACTCTTCAACGTAAAGGTTGTTAATTAAATACGCTACTGTGATCTGGCCTAAAGATGAGATAAGATATATTTATTATGCTTATAGGATATACATGAATGTGTGTGTGTGGTGTTACAAGCTATATTTTGAATAAAAGGCATATGAATGGCACATAATCTGAAACTGAGGCAGTTCATCTCAAATAATCATTAATAATTAACATACTGGATTAAAAGTAAGTAAGGACTCAGTAAGTTTAGTACAAAATCAGTACAATTTATAACAAAAGACTGAACATTTCATATACGTATTCAGGTAACAACATACCATTTTAATACAAGGAAAAACTACAGAGCAAAATATACATTTCTGGTAGTATTTTGCTATATACTGTGTTATTTAGCCCATCCCATGTTATCTCAGTGTTATTTAGAAAGAAATCCTATTATGTGTCAAATTCTTACTTTTATTGTCTGTCACAGTTTTCCTACTTATCTGAATGCATTCTTTTCTTGATTCTTCTCCTTCAAACCATACAAGGCTGGGACATTTCATAATGAGGCTTAGAAAATCCAGGGTCAGATGATACACAAATATTATAAATGTGGAGCTGTACAAATATTTTGGGAGCACCTTGTCAGATGGTGGAATGTCATATCCAATGTAAACATAGACTTCAAGAAACTGACATATTATTTGGAAAGTATAATGATATATCGCTCATACATTTGAATTATTGTCTCTTAATGGGACCGTACTTCTTTAACAATAACAGGTACAAAGAGAAACGTTTTTCACTAATATTATTCAAATCCTTTTTACAAACTTACTTTGATATTGAGCCCTACAATCATTCAGAGCAGAGTGTATGGTCAAATTTAAGATAATTTATTTTGTAAAAATTGACCTGTATTCTCTCTATAATGATGAGACGTGCATAAGATAATATATATGTATATGTATATGTATATTAAGTATGCATGTGCATGTTAGCGTGTATGTGTGTATAAATCTTTTACATGTTGCAAATATTGTATATGTGTAGTAACGCTTAGGGGTTCTACACTATGTCTCTGTCTATACAAACAAAAAAACAAGTACAGCTGTGTACAGAGCTGTTACCTAAAACGTACTCTTCAATTATCAATATTTTTCTACCATTTTGTTAAAAATGATCCTATTAAATAACATTCATGATACATAAAAATAATGTTTCAACAGGAATGGAGTTGTTTGACCGGTCTGATTATATTTATATTATCGGTATGTAAATAAAATGAAGACCGTTGTGATATTGATGTCAAAAGCAGGTTCTTGGAACTGGTAGGAGAACATGTGAATTATAACTTGAGCATTCATTCTATTAATTTTTGTCAATTTTCTTTTCGGTTAATAAATTATTATAACCCAATCTCGATGATGAAAAGAAGACATATAATTAAATCAGTATATTTGATTGTCCGACTTAATTAAGAATATTCTATTTTGATCAAAGTCACCGCGACGTGATTTTTATTTTAAACTGGCGTTATGTGACCATATGACTACTATTTATTGAAACCAAAGAGGGGCAGGCTACTTTCTACCGCTACCTTGAAGATAATGCCGCTTCAGTATAAGTATATAATCACCAATAAAACAATTATCAAATCTGATGGTGGGGGATGCGTCCTTTGCACATTGTTCCAGCACAATAAAGACAGCCCCTTAAAAAGCTGTTCATGATCATTCTGATCAAAACTGTTTGCGCTATACTTTTGAGAAAAAGATACCAAGCAAATGAACGCCATGTGTCAATAAAGGTTAACTATTTCTTTCAATTGAGTTTATTGTCGTGTTTTATTTCTACAGAAAGGTTAATGTTCCATCTCAAAGCTCTCAAATGTATTTCAATAGCCGTTTGTAGGATATTGTGATTTGGTGCTGTGACAAGCGTTAAAAGTGGTACAATATAAAAGTGGCTTCTAATTTGACACTACAGATATTTGCATGAGGAATTAAAATAAGTAGAATGAAATTTACTTTCACTTTAATTTGCAATATTAACTGTGTATTGTATATCCGAAATGATTTTTAAGAAGGTTATTTTTTATTATAATCTGTCATGTGACTCCTTTATCTTTCTGTAAGTTAGCGGTACACTTGATATCTTTTGGGTTCTACAATCTGTAATTAAACTTAAAACTTCTCTAAAGTATCTCAGCGGACGTTTGGCTTTGAGTCTAATTACCATCAACGTTGTTTATCAGGTAAGGCTACCTGCAGACACTTCAAAATATAACGTTATCTTCTGTACTTTTACTCTGACTTTTTATATGTTTCTTTTATTTTGTATTTTTATCCTCCATTGATTTATGGCATGCTGGTGGCATTACGTGGGATTACAATATAGTTATGATACAATCAGAATGAAATTTTTATTTGAAAATAAAACGTCTTTCGAACAGTTTACAGAAAGACATGAAGTTGATAAATGCTTGTTGTTATTTGTCGTGAATATTTAACACCATGCAGTAATATATTGCTTTATGTTGGAGAACGAATTCAAGGTGGCCTCTAGATTCAGAAACGGAATATTTCAGTTCTTTGGAGACCGCTTTTATTATGCTTCCGGGTTCATGTCAACATAGCTTTGACTTTGCTATATTTTCTTTAGATTTTAAACAAATTTATCTGAAAATCGTTTGATAGCTACTTAAAGTAAAGGTTGGATATATGTGACTGGATTGTAATCGAATATATGCATTTTATTGAGAGCTGTCACTCATGCAGGAAAATAACAGACACAAGTAGTTACCAAATATTTGTGAATGTAATTAGTTGATTGAACAGGACTGATTCATATCTTTCCTTTCATTTGGAGTCTGATATATGAAATTTAAAAAAAGTTCAAAATTAAGATTGAACTTGATATGTTATTTGACTGACCCATTGTTTTTCTAAGCTTACAGAAGTCGACATAATGAAACTATTTTCTTTTTTTTCAGGCCTCGGTTTTCGAGCAGCCAGAGCGTTACTGCAATTTGGAATGAGAAAGATACTTTTCCTCATTGCAGTTTTCTCAACGTGTGCTTACTGCCTTCTCTATTTCAACACACATGATAAACATACAGTAAATGCCAATGACTACAAAATTGAATATGAACAGAACACAGGTTTGGGTCCAAAATCAATCGCAGTGTGCATGGGTTTATGTTTCAGGGGAACAATTCTCAATGCTGTAAGGAAACACATGAAAGGAGCCGAATTATTTAGTGTTTTTTTACCTTCCTTTTGCACTACAATTAGCCGGGGTTACAGCTATCATTTTTACATAGCCTACGACTTTGATGACCCGATTCTTTCCACAATGAAAGGTTACAGTCTGTTCAATCAGGCGTTTACTGATGTGGTTCAAAAGAAATGCACTCATCCAAGGAATATTACCCTACAATTGGTGAAGTTGCCTCACTCCGGGAAACCTGCATGGGCACAGAACGACGCCTGTATGGAGGCATACATTGATGGCGCCGATTATTTGTACCGAGTGAATGATGATACTTTGTTCACGTCATCTGGATGGACAGAGCGTTTTATTCATAAACTCGGGAATTATACCCCACCTAATGTCGGCGTGGTTGGACCAACTCACACTTATGGAAATACAGCAATTTTAACGTATGATTTCACTCACCGAACCCATATAGAGATATTTGTCGTACACTATCCACGCATCTACAGAGGCTGGTTTGCAGATGATTGGATCACACATATCTATCAACCACACCGAACCACAAAGTTACGACATGTGACTGTGAAACACACTGGGAAATATGGAATGCGGTACAGGCTGTACAAGCAATTTTGGCCAAGGTTAAAAAACGTCGAGCAAAAGTCAACAGCACTGATACAAAGGTCGGTAAATATATAAATATATATATATAAGTACAATAATACAAAATTAATTAAATTACCATAATTCCCTTTAAAAAATTGTCATATATGTATCACGGATTTATTCAATTTTGTTATCTTTGGTTTTGTAATGACTGCTATTTTATAATGGCTTCCAATTTTCTCTCCCCCCTCCCCCCACTCCCATTACCCCTACTGCATATAAGCATGCTCCAATGTGGGAGATAACAATACAATTCACTCGCATTATAAAAAAAAAGTTATAAAAATAAGTAATTTAAACGTATTTTTTAATAGATTATGAGTGTTATTTATATTAACAAACAATAATGTTACATCTTATTAATCATTTTGTAAAATGTGTCTTTCGAAAACTTTGGCTGTGAATTCGCCTCTAAGACCAGACGTTTGCATACTTATGAATCAAAGTCAAATTATCTTATTGTACCTCTTTCAGCTGGTGAGGGCTTATGTATTTTCCTTAGATTGTTACATGGCTGGTTCGTCTGTAGCATCTTTACTTTAGGGTTAAACACTCGATTTGATAAATATTCTGGAGGGTTAAGGTGACATGGATGGGAAATATTTTAAATCTAACAGGTAATCTTTTTTCCTATGTATGTATTACATATTTAATGAAAAGAAGCATTAGTCTAGACGTAATCATTTCAGAGATCAGAATTAAAATAAAATACATAATAGATAAGATAAATGCACACATAGAAAGTGATTAATTATTTATTACTTAATCACAAAAATGTTGGTCCAGTGGCGGGGGCCATAGTGATCTCTCCTTCTCCGTCGTTTTTCTTGCCGTAACAGAACCTACATATTTTATGATTCTTAAACATTTTCTGCCCTTTGAAACTTGTTTCCCAGGAGCATTTTGGACTTTCCTGTCGTTATTGTGTTAATAAATAAGAAAATAAAAAAATGTGGATTTAGAAATATAGTGGGTTTAAAATTGCGTATTTTTGACATAAATCACGTTTTGTTGGATTAGTCATGCATTGTATCAAAATTAATATGTGAACGGACCTGTAAATAAGCCAAAGATCAGTGTTTTCTTATTGTGAAAATTAAAATTAAAAAATTCAGCTTCACGCAGCAGGTACAAGCAATAGGCTCAATGACACAAATGACTGACTTATCTGAAAATGTTTGGATATACCTCGATAGATTTATCAGGGATAATTCCATGGCGTCTATCAAATTAAACCATGCGTGTCTGAATGTATAACTAGTTTAATGAGAGCAAGTCAGGGTGCTAGGGGCTGGTATGTCGTTCTTTCAAAAGGTAACCTTTCAAAAGGTTCTTTCGATTTACGTGACCGGGGACGAGGCCACAGTAAGACTGGGCTCCAGCTTATAATTGTGCTCAGCTGACCGTGACTCATCACTCAGCCGGGGGCTATCGAGATTAACTCTGCCGAACGGTTGTTTATTTTATTTAAGCATTATTTCTATCAAACGAACAAACAATAAAGATTAGCAGGGCAAAATGACCTTTACCTAGGACTTTTAGCGCGATAATATGGGAGTGCAGACGCACTTTCAAACTGTCACTTGTAAGTCATACACTGATGAAATGTTGATTTGTATGCTCTCCCTGAATATCCTACCTCACAATAAAGGTATTTTATTTTATTTTATGGGCTACATATCGTTTTCTTTGCGTTTTATTAATCAGTACCATTTGTCATAGCATGGACGTGACAGCGGTCCAATACGATGTCGTAACTCAATGCACAGGATCTATAAAAAATTCTATATAATCAATCTAATGATCGTTGTGTTTTTCAATTCGTGGATAAAGGTTACCCACGAATTCCACAAAAATAAAAATCCAATGAGCAATTTTGAATCCACAGTATGCATTGTCCCAACATATTTTCCTGTCAGCGCACCAAATGAAAATCAAGCAGAGTAAACCAGATTATAAATAAAATTGGAGACACATCTGCAAATTCTTCATTTTTCTCTTTTATCCAGTGATTGTGCTCTTGTTGACAAGTTCTGCTGCTAGATGATTATCCATTTAAGGTCATTGTTTCTTGTTCAGCTAGCTCATGGTATTTATGACTAGCCAGTCTGTTTTTGCTGATTTCTGATAATTTCATTAATGATGCATAAAACATAAATGTATAAAATGTACTTTACTCACATATATTTATATAAATATATGATTCACCTAGTTTATACATAGTTTTCTCTACAGTGCCTCCTCTATTTGCTTATGGTATTTTATCACTAGGAATAGAATGTGTGTTAACCTTTGCCACACAGGGACCTGACAAACCATGTCCTCTTAACTGCATATATATTGAATCTCAGTTATTATCCATAGTTTGTAGAAATACAATCTGGCAATTTCTCCAGGAGTTATTTACAATTTGCGAAATCAAAATGCTAAATTAATGTAATCCTTGACATCTTTAAAATTTCATGAGATTCATGTCTGGAGTCTTTGTTGCTTATAAAAGTATAGCTTCCTCTTACCATAATTGTCATATAAAATAGCCACAAGTAGTAATTTAGGTCTTTGGCAATTTGATTTATTTCCTCTTTTTTAGATATTATATACTGTTGGAGACTAATGCGGGAGACGTAAATTCAAAGAATTAACTTTTACTTGTTTGTGTTGGTTAATCAAACTGAACATTTGAACAGTCATCATTAGCAAACACGCTAGAAATCTAATATTACTGTAAGTTAGCTCTTTTTGATTTTTACAGTAAGATACCTCAAGAACAATTTTAGGAATTCTCTGATTTTATATAATGCCTCATCCTCATGGCAGGCTGCCGTGTACTCTCATACCCATCAGGAATCAACCATAATGTGTGCATTATCTTAACATTATGAATCTTTAGAACTAACATTTGCCCTCCCTATATTTGATTATCGGATTTTTTTCATATTTGTGGTATCAAATTTTGAATCCGTTAGGAATCAAATATGACCGCCAATGCAATGATATCAGATTTTAAATCGTGTGAATCCATGTGCACAAAAAAAATTGAATGGCTAACGGGCAGTAGCCTTAGGTTTCCTTTCATTACCTCAACGCCTTTTTGGGTCATGTTTCCATGTTTCCGTAATGTTTATTCATTTTAACACACCAGGTAATTTCCTTATTCACATTTGTATCCTAACACAAACGTAACTACTGAGAGGTTCAACAGTAACTATAAAGAGGGATTCCCTCAGGCGAATTTAATAGGTGAACAGATAAGTATGTTTGACATATATATGTGTGTGTGTGTTTGTATTTCTCGATGGCTGACCAGATTATTTCTGTTTTATGTAGAATGGATTAATCTAAGTTTTTGTGAGGTTTTTCATCACTAATTTGTTTCGTATCACAGACCACGTGGCAATCTTCAGGTAGTGTAGCCTGATAGTCTCGTTTGCTTAGAACAGCGGTTGTGGGGGTCTTTGTCTATTGTAGGTCAGGATCAAATTGTACAACGTCATTTATCTTTGTAGATGGGCAGCTTCTGATATTGTCATCGAGTCTTGAGTAGTGCTGGCTTCAGTATATGGTAAATTGAGATAAATGAAGCGCTTCGGTGTTAAGCCGTTCTTTATTGTTTTGCTTGGTGTTGGTAACTCTGTTTGCGAGTCTGCATGACATCACACGTAAATTTAACGTGTGAAAAAGTTTTTAAGAGTTGCAGTTTGAGGATAGAATATGATAAAATAAGTTTCTCAGAGGCATAGATCGCATGATTTTTTGTCTTAATGTAGGGATTTTTCTTTTCAGAATTTCTTATTCCCATATTTATGAAGTTTTGTGATTGTTGAATCTAGCTGTAAAGGTGTTTTTTATTTGTATCTCTCTCTCTCTCTCTCTCTCTCTCCCTCTCTCTCTCTCTCTCTCTCTCTCTTAGAATGCCTCAGAATGTTTCATTTTTATATTAAATAATTTTTATTCTTTCATCTCAGACGTCCCACCATTAAATCGAGCTCAAAGTGAACTAAACATGGTTCAATACAAAATACTAGAATTATATACAAATCATTTAACACGAAGACACTTCCAACGACAATCCACAGATTAAACATCTGGTATTAAATATGGAGAGTATTTCCCCATTTTTCCAAATATTTATGTACTTCTCTTTCTTTTTCTGCTACCTTACGATCCATTTATTCTTTGTCCTTTACATACTTAATAAATATCAAGAGCGAAGGGACTGTTCCTTGCTAACGATAAAGGTGTTATGTGAATGTCTATTTTTGGGAGTGTTCGGTAGTGACTTTCACCTGGTATACCACTGACTATGAGCCACTGTATGAGCACAGAGCAGTGCGGGGGACACCCGCAGTGGCCTCCTATGAAATGTTGCCACCAACATCCGCCAAAACTTATTAACAAATGCTTTACGCATAAGCTGTTAAACTTGAACATCGTCAAAATCAGCTGCAGCTGCATGACCAAACTAAAGCACAACATTGATGGGCATACCATTCTCTCCAAGAACACCATATTAGCGACAATTGTTCCTTTTATCAGTTAAACAGTTAGTCAAGGCTTTCGATCATGAACTAATGAAAACCATAAACGGTAAAGTGAATTTTAAATAAGCAAATTATTATTATGCAAGAAATTGTTATATCTTCTAAAAGACCAGAAACTGTACCCGTTCTGTTCTATTTCAGATATATCGAGTATAAAAAGTCAAGAGTAGCCCCTGATGGCAAGAAGGTCGTCAGTATGTCATTTTACGGGAACAACAGAACGTACACGTACGGCGCCATTAGAAACGCCCAGCTACTTCCGGTTCTGTACCCCGGATGGACGCTCAGGGTTTATGTTGGTGCTTCCGGTAGTCCTTTTGCAGTGCCACAAAGGATCACCCGACTGCTGGTGCGGTTAAATGCGGACGTAAGAGAAATTAACCCCTCCACCATCGGTATCCCACCTCGCATGTGGCGCCTCCTGGTGGCCAATGATCTCAGCATCAACTATTTCTTGATCCGCGACGCAGATTCCAGACTATCAGAAAGGGATTATAATGTAACCAGCAGACTGGTTGAACAGGATAAACCATTCCTATGTGTGCGTGATCACGTGACACATTGCAACTGTTCCGTACCTCAGGGATTGTGGGGCGGAAAACCTGCATGGTTTCAGGTTTCTCATCTAAGCAAATCCATCCTCACTCAACTCGAGAAATCAAAACTAACCGAAAGATTTTTTATTGAGAAAACATTGGATTACAGAAACACCTCTCACCAGGAAATGTGTGAAAATGTGATAGAGTGTGACGGCAAAATCTCCAAGAATACCTCTGAAACATTTGCCTATATTGGGAGGCTGCATGATGAGTTCGGAGAGTTCAAAAGAACGCCCAATAGATGTGAATCATAACTAAACGGCAAGCCAATATAGTCTAAGCATCATCTGTTGAGCAGATATAAATGCTGTTAATATATCATTCTTCTATTAACACTTTTTTCAATATATAAGTATATGGTTTGCATTTTTATGACTCGTCTGATGAAAAAATACTCGTGAATTTCCCCATCTTCATTTATGAATAAGGATTATAT